>MJUU01055143.1:58695-84919 GCA_002080025.1 Modiolus philippinarum | reverse complement strand
TGAAATATATAAGAAAAGGCAGATTTTCTTCATACAATATTATATCGATGCCTACAATACTTCAACTTTCTGTTATTTAACCTAAAATATATAAGAAAAAGCAGATTTTCTTCATTCGATATTATATCGATGCCCGCAATACTCCAACTTGCTCTAATTTAACATGAAATGTATAAGAAAAGGCAGATTTTCTTCATTCGATATTATATCGATGGTCGCAATATTACAACTTTCTGTAATTTAACTTAAAATATATAAAAAAAGCTAATTTTCTTCATTCGATATTATATCGATGCCCGCAATACTAAACTTACTGCTTTTTAACCTGAAATATATAAGAAAAGGCAGATTTTCTTCATACAATATTATATCGATGCCTACAATACTTCAACTTTCTGTAATTTAACTTAAAATATATAAAAAAAGCTAATTTTCTTCATTCGATATTATATCGATGCCCGCAATACTCAACTTACTGACTTTTAACCTGAAATATATAAGAAAAGGCAGATTTTCTTCATACAATATTATATCGATGCCCGCAGTACTTCAACTTTCAGTTATTTAATAAAAATATATAAGAACAAGCAGATTTTCTTCATTCGATATTATATCGATGCTCGTAATACTTCAACTTCCTGTAATTTAACATGAAATATATAAGAAAAGGCAGATTTTCTTCATTCGAAATTATATCGATGGTCACAATACTTCAACTTTCTGTAATTTAATCTTAAATATATAAGAAAAGGCAGATTTTTTTTCATGAATAGTGTAGCCCAAAATATGTGATATTCTATATGTTAATATATTTAAAGTTGTAAAGTTGCAGTTGTAAATATCTATGTTATCTTTTAAAAAACAGAAGTAAGTGGACAACCAGTTGATTTTCAGGGATGGGAATTGGGGAATTTTGTAAATAAATAATTTAATCTTGGTCCCAGCGCTGGGGCTTAGATTAGTCCCAGGTCCCAGAGAAAACAAATGAATATTTTAATCCGACTTGTCGTGGAAATAAATAAATTATCTGTTCGAAATTTTCATGAAAATAAATAATTTTTCTAGGCAGAGAAAACGGGCAAATATATCTTTAAAATGTGGTCTTTTGAATGAAAGTAGTAAATGCACGCTACACGATACACGCAATGAACGGAGAACGTTACACGATACACGCACATGCTCTACAAGACGAGTGCACACGATGCACACGATGAGCGCTAATTTGGGAATGCTGAAAGTTTCCATTGCTGTAACATTAAAGCAGGCAGGGCTCTATGACAGGTCAGAGCAGTCAGGATTCTATGACTGGTTAGAGCGGTCAGGGCTCTATGACCAGAACAGGTCAAAGCAGTCAGGATTCTATGACCAGAACAGGTCAGAGCAGTCAGGGCTCTAGAACAGTTCTAAAGTTAACTTAGAGTAACTTTTATGACTGCTCTCTGACTGGTCTAAGTTGACTTGAAAACGGTCCTAAGTTAACTTAGGAGAGCTTTTATGACTGGTTCAAGTTAACTTGGCGAGAAGTTATGTCTGCACCCTACTGTATTTGGAACCAGACTTAGGTACAGTGGTCCTTAGATTGTTATCTTCAAATAAAAGTTGACAGTAGGTCTGCATCACATCCAAAATAGCGACCAGAAAGGTACTCAGTTTAGCTCTCGATCATCAATGTCTATTAACAAACTTGAAAATGACACCCTTAAACATTGGATCATTTAAATGTCTATTTTAAAACGCCATGTATACAGAAATAAAGTAAACAGCATATCACTTTTGAAAATGTCATATATACAGGAACTAAGTGAACTACAACATTAGTACTTTTATTTTAGTTTTAATTTAACATAAAAATGATAATGGTCTTAAATTAACCGCTGTAATTGTTACATCATAATGAAGGCCGATAAAAATTGGCACTCAGTCAGTGATTAGATAAAACATTCTTTTCAAAAATGGCCGATATAGGAATTTAATTGCCATGATAATATCAAAACACTCGTAATTAATTCCAATAGTCCATCAGAAGGAAGACCCAGACCCTGAAATCATCCCATAGTCTAGTAAAATGCATATCTCAATATATTAGCGAAAATAGTGTGAATTAAATGACAAAAATTTACACAGTTACGTAAGAAGTATGCAATAAAGATTCAGTGAGAAAATGTATCGTTTTCATTCAGAAATAAGGACGTATTCGCGAGATGATTTTCTTTGTCACATAAGTAAATTACTTTGCGTTAGAAAAATACATAGTTTTCATCAAAACTTTTTGGATGTGTAAAGTAATTATTTGCGAACGTATTTGCAAAATTATTAATGTTCTGGTACTCTATGCGAAACTAATTAACAAATAAAACATTCCGCTTTGAAAGCACGTTTGGGTTGAGGTATTTTTCTGTATACCCGCATACAGCCCACAGAACTCGTAAACAAGGATTTTCAGGCGCACAGCTATGTATACTGTGGTCATTGCTGATGTAACTTGGCTGAGTAGTTATTTCTGATATTGTTGGCTCAACTTACATGTACCTCTAAAATTGAGGGTCTCCATGAACTAAATATTGCAACAATCCTTTCATAAAATTTCTGTTGTTCTAAGAATCATCTAAAAATGGTGATTTTGAATGTACATTTATTTAATTATCTCTGACGTTGCATCTATGATATAGATCTCCCTTTTTGTAGTTTTGAATTGATACATATCAGCTTGATTAAAAAAGTTTTTACTTCCTCCATATCCTTATATTCTTAATTTGCATCTTTTGTAAGATTTTAGATCTTGAATGACAAATTTTTTTCTACATCTCATTTTAGCATTCAAAAATTGCCTTTAACAATCACGACTAACCTGTGTAAATACACAAACGACAGACGACTCTATAGTAAAAATCGGAAATGGGCACATAATTAAACAAAATGCTTTGCGCATATTTTTATTTTCAAGCTTTAAGCAGTTTATCAAAGTTTAGGTTACTTAATACTAGTTTGGAAGGGAACATGATATGATTTTCAATTTTGTCCAACTTGTCATAAATGTCAATGTAATGAGGTCTGTTTAATTCTAATTTCGAATGTATTCTTATGTATGGATAGGAATTATATAGAAGCCTTCATCAATTAGGAAGTCATCCTTGTTAAACCATTGTCAAAATCCCTGTAAAAATATAAATAAAACATTATATTTGTCTGTGCACACATATCATTAGCAAATTAATTCTAAATATACGGTCTGTATGTAAAACAGAAACGAAATACCTAGAAATAACTCTACTATGAGCTTTGATCCTTAGTAACACTTTATACTTTTTAATGAATTACAAAACAATGCATTGTGGGAAAGTTGTTTTCACTAACAATTTTTGTAAAAAAAAATGTTTATTGCAGTGATTTGTATATCAGCTTTGTTGCTTAATTACAGGGAACTAATGATATTACATATTTTTATGCATTAAGTTTTCATTGTAATGAGTATAAAATGTATAAGCTACATGTATAATAAAAAAAGAGTAACTTGATATCCGACTTAAAAAAAATCAATGCAACAATCCTTATTGCAACCCAAGTTGGGTAATCATATAATTTGGAGAGCACATAACACGAAAACCAGTTACATATGGAAAACATTATCCATTTCGGGGAATCGAACAAAGCGCGACAACTCTGAATATCAATCTACATATATGTAACATGTGTAGTTTTACATCACATTGACTGTTTCTACATAGATAATATGTTAGTGCATACTAGATAAAAAGGATTATGCACGGTGTTTGAATCTATGTCGTTTGTGAATCATGTCATGCCTACCGCTACCAGAGAACTTTATGTTCTGCTTGTTTCTTGTTCGCAATTTACGTATCATGTCCGCATGTGATCCTTACATTGCCATGTGTTCAAGATTAATGGTTTAAATTGGGGTTGTTGCTACAGTATTAATTTGGATTTTTTTGCAAATATTTGGCATGGGAGATAGCAGGAGGCGAACCAAAATGAATCGAAAAATCACATATATAAGAAAATAGGTAAACGAATGATAGCCCGTTTTGCATCAATTGAAGTTACAAAATGTAGTTTGAAATTAAATATCTCAAGTACGAAAGCCGGAAGGGGACTTCCTAGTTCCGACTTCTGACTTCTAACTTCTTATGTTAGTGCATACTAGATAAAAAGATTATGCACAGTGTTTGAATCTGTGTCGTTTGTGAATCATGTCATGCCTACCTCTACCAGAGAACCGGATTACACTTTATGTTTACATTACTTCTTAGTTCTAACATTACTTCTTACTTCTAACTTCTTACTTTTAACGTCTAACTTCTTACTTCGATGTTGCAATTCGGAAAGGTAGCCTTTCCGGATTGCAACATCGACTTCGGTATTTAATTTTGTCAGTTTTGCTAGGAGTTTATGACCTATCGCGAAATCAATAAAAATTAACTGATAGCTTAAATGGTGTTAGACCTTCTACAAGCAATATTTGAACTATAATTCAAGACGATAATAATCAATTTTGGAACAGAGAAACACTTGGGAAGGAGTAATTTTGAATGCCACTGAATAAAAGGGTTGAGGGGCAGGGGTTAGCCTTACCTCCGCTAACCCACTTCTTGGGCATCAAAGGTCTTGTATTTTGGTATTACATTGTATCTGGGTCCTGAAGAACCCAACGCCCGGACACTTTCAAGACCCCTTTTTGTTTTAGATAACAACAGTTTAGGGTGTGCATTTTGAAATATTAACTTATTCAATCGACAAAAAACTTCATATATTGGAAATCGTATTCAATTTTGCAACAGTCCTTAAAAGATGAATTTTTTCAATCGGAAAAGATTGATTTGGTTTTTGTTCATCCTTTTTTTATACACCCCTTCGAGACGATATAGGTTGTATGGTGGAACTTAGTTCATCAAGGTTAAAGTGATAAGATTGGGAAGAAAATCTTATCACCCAGTCCTAATTTCAACATTTCAGCCAAAATCCAAGACGAGAACAGGTTTATCAAGACATCAGGGTGAAGAGGGAGCCAGCACCGCAAGCCGTTAACTTACATACTACGGGACTGTTGCAATGATTCTTTAACGTGAACGGTCTTGTATTTTTTTGATGATTAGAACAGCTGATTTAACACTATTATGTCTGACACCGCTATGTTTTTAAATCCAGCAAGCCTGATCCACTCTAACTCAGGACTTTATTCCCTAAATATGTTATCATACATAGTGGCCGAGGGGGGGGGGTCTGTTGCTAAGTTGAACACGATTTGCTCTATCTGAAATTTCCTGTAGAAAATTGAATAAGATTATGTTAAAATTGCGTACCTTTGACTGTTGTTGTGTTTGGTATAATAGGGCGTCCTGAAGGAATCTAAGCGTGGGTCGTCTGTGAAAATGCCTTTTGGGGAACTTGAATCGTGACGAATGCTCTTAAAATAGGCGGGATTTAATAGATGAAAAAAATGGTCAGCGTGATACCTGATTTAACAGCTTTATAAGGTTGAACATGTGTAATTAGGGTCCCTTAAGGAACCCCCATAATACAATTAAAACAACGCTTATTGCCGGTACCCAAAATTAATTACCCCCCAGCGTTTTCCATTCTCCCAGATTGATTTTGCATTCAAAAATCTGTTTTCGTCTTGAATTAAAGTTGGAATATTGCTAGTTGGACGTCAGTCACCATTTAATTGGTAAGTCAATATTTTGTTGCTTTCACAAAATCCTATTAAGCTAGGATTAATATAATGAATAGTCTTACTTATAAACAAAGTATTGATATTATTAAATACCGGGTTGAATGTCCTTTGCCTGTCCAGGTCGCAACTTGGGAGTAAGAAGTTAGAAGTAAAAAGTAAGAAGTTAGAAGTAAAAACTAAGAAGTTGGAAGTAAGAAGTAAGAAATAAGAAGTTAGAAGTAAGAAGTCAGAAGTTAGAAGTTAGAAGTAAGAAGTAAAAAGTTAGAGGTAATAAGTAAAAAAAGGTAAGTGAGAACCGAACCGTCAATCAAAAGAACGAACAATCCATAGACAATGGCAAAATCAGACACACAAAGAAACAAGGGCACCACTTAACTACGGGACAAAAAAGAAAAAAAACGAAGACACAAACACAGATGAACAACACGGACCCAATATAAAAACTATGGGTGAGATCAGGTAAGCATCTCCTGCTTCTTATAAGTTAGATGTAAGAAGTAAGAAGTTAGGAGTAAGAAATAAGAAGTTAGATGTAAGAAGTTAAAAGTAAGAAGTAAGAAGTTAGAAGTAAGAAGTAAGAAGTTAGAAGTAAGAAGTTAGAAGTACTAGAAGATGGAAATATTTTGAAATATATTTATATGACAACATGTGAAGCATGTGTTTATCCTCTGGTATTCAAAATTACTCCCTCCCCAGTGTTTCTCTGTTCCCAAATTGATTGCTATCGTCTTGATTTATCGTTCAAATATTGCTAGTAGAAGGTCTAACACCATTTAAGCTATCAATCAATCTTTATTGATTTCGCGATAGGTCATAAACTATGAAATTTTCAGTCCTAACCAAACTGACAAAATTAAATACCGAAGTCGATGTTTCAATCCGGAAAGGCTATCTTTCTGGATTGCAACATCGAAGTAAGAAGTAAGAAGTCGTAACTCGGAAGTACCCTTCCGGCTTTCGTACTCAAGCTTGAAATCAAGATTTGGTTTCCTCGTTTTCTCTCCCCCCCAAAAAAAGGATCATTTAACGTGAAATTTCAGTAAATTTTTTTTTAATTTTGTTTATGATTTATCGATCATAATATCAATTGTAGTAAAAGTAAATAGAATTGTACGGTAAATGTAAACTATGGCGACCATCTTCGAACTTGCACAATGTTTTGTAGAAAATCTTATTTTTGATTTATTTTTTAGCAATGACTGCAATGCTAATTTTTTATGTTTAGAGTCCTTAAAGAGATTCACTTTGCTAGCAATGTATGCTTCAATATTATTAGTTATGGTGTACTTGTTCTTGAGAGAATATCTCGTATGGATACACTATTATACATTCACATTTTGGCATTGTTTTATTTTAATTTATTCTTAATGTCGAAATATTTTTTCTCGCTATTCTTTTTATAGAACCAACATTTCACTTTTTAGCTCACCTGGCCTAAAAGGTCAGGTGAGCTATTGCCATCACTTGGCGTCCGTCGTCGTCGTCCGTCCGTCCGTCCGTCGTCCGTCGTTAAAGATCAACTCCTCTGAAACCACTGGGCCAATTGCAACCAATATTGTCACAATAGTCCTTGGGTGGTGTAAATGAAAAATTGTGTCCGACATGTCCGTGCGTAATCCAAGATGGCCGCCAATGGGACCCATTGATTAACATTGGACCCTATGGGAAATTTTAATTATTTTTTTCTAGTTGGATTTTGATGCAGTTTTTTTCATTGAATTCCTTATGAAAAATAAACATGGCGCACAACTATCAGATTTTGGATAACTCTTTCCCTTTCTGAGCTATAAGGGGTCAAATGGGGCCAAAATCGCACTTTTACAAAGTACCTCAAATTTTTATTTTTCATCGGATTTTGATGGGGTTTCATTCTTTTGGATTCGTCTTGACATGAGCTTTCGGTTGTGTGTCGATGGATTTTGCGAAGCTCTTACCGTTTCCGAGTTATAAGGGGCCTAAGGGGGCCAAATTCACCCTTTTACAAAGTACCTCAATTTTATATTTTTCATCGGATTTTGATGGGGTTTCTTTCTTTGGATTCCTCTTGACATGAGCTTTCGGTAGTGTGTCGACGGATTTGGCGTAGCTTATACAGTTTCCGAGCTATAAGGGGCCCAAAAGGAGGGGGCGGGGTTGGGGGGGTCAAAATCGCACTTTTACAAAGTACCTCAATTTTTTTATTTTTCATCCGATTTTGATGGGGTTTCTTTCTTTGGATTCCTCTTGACATGAGCTTTCGGTAGTATGTCAACGGATTTTGCGTAGCTCTTACCGTTTCCAAGCTATAAGGTGCCTTAGGGGGACCAAAATCGAACTTTAACAAAGTACCTCAATTTTTAGCTGAAGATTGTATCTGACATGTCAGTGTGTAATCCAAGATGCCCGGCAATGTGGTCCATTGATTAACATTAGGCCCTATGGCAAATGCATTCAACAATCAACTCCTCTGAAACAAATTAGCCAATTGCAACCAAACTTTCTCATAATAGTCCTTAGGTGGTGTTAAGTAAAAAAATCTGTCTGACACGTCCCTGCATAATCTAAGATAACTTTAGACCTCATAGGAAATGTATTTAAAAATCAACGTTATTGCATGGATGTACCACTGCTATATACAGGTGAGCTATACAGGCTCCTGGGAGCCTCTAGTTCATTATGTCAAGCCTTCTTGCAGTTGAATCGATGAGTATCCAATGGTTATTCACACCTTGTGATCGTCTTTGATGAATCTTTTTGTCGGGCACGGCATTACAGCGGTCGCAAAACACATTATGCCAATTATTTAGTATCTTTATGTTTTGATGATCGCACATCCATTGGTAAAACACCACATGGATGTAGCGTTGTTCCAAATTAAATTTGGCAATAAATGCCGCTTACTGGTGCTAGAGGTCGTCTTGAACTTGGTATGAGGTATGACCAAGCTCATTGCTGAAGTCCTTTTTTGTTTTGGACTTTAAGATAGAGAAAAACAATGAAAGCATTATGCAATTACTTAGTTTTACCACATATTTGCAGAGGCTTTGTCTAATGTGCATTTAGTCCATATCCCTCAATTGTTATGAGATACATACATGAGTAGACAAAAAAATTCAAAGTATTAATTGACCTATGAAATTAAGCTCTATGCCTGTTTTGCTTTAACTTTAAATTTTTATACGACATTCTTACAGTTGCTGGCAACTTTTGCAATTTATGCTAAAAATCAAAGGAACTTATTTAACAAGACATTGACACTCCCCTAGTGAGAGATTAGACATCTTGCCTTATAGAACTCTATAGGATGTTCCAAAGACACCACCTTTCTTTATTACATACAAACGTCACCTTCCCTAAGTTTAAGACGAAGGAATCAATTCAGGGACATATGCTAAAGTATGGAAAGGCTATTTGCTGGGATGTCATACTCAAACGTTGAAGCTTACATCAGTTTGCTAAATTGATCTGTTATATGGTTGGAACGAGCAAAGTCTCTACTAAAGAAAAACTGAAATATTGTTAGGCTTGAACGCGCTTTAAAAAACTAGTATGAACAAAATATATGAAGACTCTTTATGCAATCAGTTAAAGATTAAATTAAGATATTATATATTGCAGTATTATGATTGTATTATCGAAGGAAAGACTATCGATATATGTAAAGCCTATAAACATTTCTATGAAAGAACTTTATTATTTTCTAAGTACAAAACCTTTACTTCTTTTTAAAGCAAAGTAATTTATCGAAAAAACCTTACAAACATAATTTTTCACTATGTACAAGACTATCAAAAATAATGCTGTTTTTCAATCAGAAGAATAAGCCTCAAGCAGTGGTGAAGCGTTAAAAGATTCGCCATGCTTGAGGTGTATGCTCTTTTTATTTTGCCAGTTATAGTGCACTTGTTCATATGAGAGTTGCTCATATGAATGCACTATCAAAATTCAACATTTTGCATTCTTTTTTCACAAATTAAATTAAATTTCTGGCCATCCGTATATTTTACCTGCCAAGGTTTCTTACAAAACCTTACAATGATGAGTGTACTGTGATCACCTCTATGTTTTATTGTCTATTTGTTTCTTTATCCGGCAACGGATGACAGTGTTTGTAAGAATGCTTTGTCCGATATGTTTCGTTTTTTGATGACTCATATGCATGACCAAAAGCAAAGATACATAAATATAGTATTGCTCAACATTTAGCAAGTGAATTCCGCTCAAATTGGTACTAGGGCCGTCTTGTACTTATTATGAGGTAAGAGTATTTGGTCTTTGTTGAAGGCCTCTTGCTGATTTCAAGAAGAAGAACAACAAAAAAGCGTTGTTCTGTTTTCTTACCATGTATTTATAGGGATTTCGTCTTATGTACATTACTCCATATTTCTTTATTTGTTCTTGAACGATACGCACCAGAGACAAAGTGGTCAGGTAAACGATCAAAGTTAGACAGTTAGTCCTAATTCATAGGATTTATAGAATTCAAGACATCGGGAAGCTGAATGGAGAATTTTCTTCTTGAGACATTGAATGATTTGTAAAATTGCGATGACGGTTGTTGTCAGTAAAGTCAAATTCTGGCTGGGAAGTCGTCCGAGATATAAAGGTTCCAGACTGATGAAGTAACAGACACGATCCCATGACAGACATCAGGTATATATATTCTAATCGGCAGAACGTACTTTTTAGATCATCAATTTTCAACTTGTTTTGATAAATCTAATTCATTCATGCTCTGCAAAACTAACCAATGGATGCACCTTCCTTATTTTATCCCATCTGATGTCAACGCTGCAATATCAAGTTTTGCTGTGTGAAGTCGTGATACCGGGAAAATGCACGTACAAAGAACACTTTTTGAACAAGCGTCAAATTCCAAATGACCCGTGAACTACCTGATAGCGTAGTGGCGACACCAATCGGGAAAGGCATGAAGGGGAAATATATTACCTGTTTGATGCTGCTACAATGTACTTCTTTTGGTATCACTGGGAAATTTGGAATGACAATTGTGAAACGTGTGATTTGATTATCCAGGAAAATACTTTCACTAGCAATATAACTATTTAAATACTTTACCAGGACAGATGATTTTAAGTACGCCTCTTGAAACCTTGTGATATGGGTATGTATTGTATGGCCCGTGAGTTTTTGTAGTTAGAATGGAGAGTGAGAGTTATGTACCTTTTCCCGTATTTTATAACTGTTCTGTGACGTCATGCTCACCTGGACAGTAAATATCGAATTTGACGTGTTTTTATTTGTCTTCCGAAATTTTTAACATCATGCCTCAAGAAGGTGTTCCCCAAGCAGTAACATGGTGTAGAACTTCAAATGATCCCTGCTTTATTCATCGGATTTACTTTTGGAACGATAATTTCATATATTGTGGATATTTGACACCTTTGAACCAATTGTGTGCAGATTTTAAGTAATAATGGCTACCATTCGAATTTATTTTTACAATTTCGGAACTGTTATATATTCAAATATTGGAATTATTTTCAACCAGGCAGACGCTCCCTTGTCAACTTGTCGATATGTATTTGTGTAGATGTATTTTCATTTGCCTTTTGAGACGCAAGTGTTGTATATCGATACCTGTGAACTTTCACCTATATTTTTATTCTGACCACCCGTTTCTTGCGCCCACATCTCATGATTTAATCATGCCAAATTTATTATTATTGATTCGATGATTGCCTTGTGGTTGATAACGGTTATCTTCTGTTGGTCTTTTTGTCGTGCAACGGATGACAGCGATTGTAAGAACACTTTGCAAGTCAATTTTATGTCTGTCGACGATCGCATCTATTGGTACAAAGTCAGGGATGTAGCGTTGGTCAACATCTAGCAATGAATTCAGCTCAAACAGGTGCTAAGAGCTGTCTTGAACTTACTTAAAGGTATAAACAAAGATCATTGGTGAAGGCCTAATCGTGACTTTAAGATGAAGAACAATAGCGTTATTCCATGGCTTTGTTTCACCAAGTATTTGTAGAGACTTTGTCTCATGTGCATTTAATTCATATTCCTTCATTGCATATTTTAGACAGGATTTTGTCTCTCCTGCAGTGTGGAGTATGGAAAAAAGTTTCCCGAGCGTGAGATGTATGATTTATATCAAGTGGTGTACTTGTGCGTGAGAGAATTTCTCATTTGGATGCAATATCATACATGTACTTTCAAATTTTGGGGGATTTTCGTTTTTTGTATTGTCAAATTGTTACTTTGACCACCCGTTTATTGTGTTCACATCTCAAGAATTTATTATGCCATGTTTTCTTATTTTTGACTCGATGAGTGCCCTGTGGTTATTTAGGTGTTGTGATTGTTTTCTTTTGGTCTTTACATCGGGCAAAGGATGACAGTGATTGTAAGATTGTAAGAACAAAGCCATGGATGCAGCGTTGCCCAACATCTGGCATGAAATGATTTCCATTCAAACTGGTGCTAGAGGCCGTCTTGAACATACTATGAGGTATGAGCAGTGCTCCTTGTTGAAGGCATTATTGTGACATCAAGATGAAGAACAAGAATAAAAGTGTTGATTCATTGCATTATTATACCCCGCTCTTTAGCGTTCGGTTTATGGTGATCATGGTGTCCGTTCGTTCCTCCGTCCGTTAATCTGTTCGTTTGTCCGTCCAGCATAGGGTACTTACTTTGTAGCGACAACTCAAGACCACTTGATGAAATTCATCGAACATTTGACAGAATGTTTATTACACGTCGCAATTGCGCACCATCTATTAGAAAATTTGATTTATAGGGGGATGCGAGGGTATAAAATAGTGATAAATATGAAAAAGAAACGAAATGGGGTAAATGTCAAGGAGAGAACATCCCATATCCAGGTTGAAACGACCCAAAACAAAGCATCTAGGGGTCACCGCACGGTCTTCAACACAGTGAGGAACCTCAAACCACAAAGCAAGCCCTAAATGGCCCCATAAAGTAAGAAAGTGAATAAATCAATGGAAACAAACCTATTTTCTAGTTTTACCATGATTTTGTAGTGACTTTGTCTCATGTGCAAATACTCTTTATCCCTTCATTGCATAAAGCGTTTTTTTCTAATGATTACGTTATGATCATTTACCACCAATTAATCCAAAGAAACTTACAAAAAATAAATGTTATAATATAAAGAAAATGTCAGATTATAGCTGACAGTAAAACTACTTGTGGGCCAACGCATTTCAGTGAGCAAATACACGGACCATACAACAGATGTGTGCATATAATGAATAAAAACAACACCTTACTAGAACTTTATCAGACTAAGTGCTTATATTATTCTTAATAAACGCTACTCCAACTTTATTATGGTATTAAGATAGTACGGTCTCATTCAAACATTAAATAGCTGTTATTTACTAGTTTATGCCTGCTTAGACTCAACGTTGACTTGTAGTTATTTCCCTTTGTCCGAATTTTCTTTATGTATTGGTATATGTTTTCTAAGATATCTCATTACTTCTACATGAGGCACATCTCAAGTTTGCATTCATATGGAATTATACTTTAAAAGGAAGGAAGTCACTGCCTCGGTTTTTGTGAGGTAAAAATCTATACAATCCACTAAGAGTTAATCATCACCTTACATTTTACATGAACAACATTTTTTGAAGCTGTATATTAAAGTAAATGAGATAATTTTGATATTTGGATGTCAAATTTTAATTCTGCTTCATATTATTGTCTTTATATGAAACGTTATGAAGTTATGCACAATCCAGTTTAATGAAAATTGTAGCTTTGACCAGATAGTAAGTTTCAGTTTAATGCTCGAATTTTAGTTGAATATCATTGTTGTTATTGTTGATGCAAAAGTAAAATACCCATTAACAGTCTTAATTGTGGTTTAGATAACAATAGTAGATAATTTTGGGCAATGTTTGAATACAGGGGAGATAATCCAATTTTACGATATTTTAACAGAAGGATTTCCCCTAATTTGAAAACAAATCTGAAAACAGAACGGATTCTTTGCTGAATTTTTGCCATTAAATTAGGGTTCTGTCAATGTGGAGGCCAATTTTTAGACTGACATCAATTTAAAACTTTAGAGCAAGATTTTTGTTAATCTTTAAAATTTTGAAATCTGAGTTTTTGTTGCCATTTTTTTAGAACAACGCTCCCTTTAATGTCTGTTTTCAAACAAGTAAGGCTGTATTTGAATCAGAGAATGTCAAAATGTCAAAATGATTACCGGTGACCTCTGTTTCTTCTTCTGTGCATTTGTTTGGTTAGATTTTCGTAAAATTTGATAATTTTTTTCATAGATTTTAATCTAAAAAATCACTTTCAACTATTGCGAGGCTAAACCAACCCGATCTGTTAGTTTTTGGATAAGAATTGTCAATTTAGATGGTTTTGAAAATTTTAGGGAACATGTAAATTTCTGGAATGATTATTCCAAATTTTAGGAAAAACAATTGGTCTAGACGCGCTCAAAATCCGTTAAAAAGAGTCCATTAAAGTCTAAAATGAACATTTATGGAATATCGGGCCACATTAATCCCATGAAAATGATCTGGTAAAAAAAAATGACCTCACATTGTTCCATATTGTAGATATAGTTAAACTGGTGTTCTCATACTGAAGAAATGGTTGCGAAAATCGAATTTTGGAGTATCTATTCAAAGCTAGAAAGTACCATTACATGCATCATATTAAGGCGTATCGTCATGAAAAATATCATACCTATAGCTTTCAAAATGTCTGCTAAATGAAACTTATTAAGTGATGCTAAATTTGAATTATATTGTCAATCTCGATCACAGAATAGAAAAAAAAAACGATCCATAAGAAATCAGATCTGAAACTTACTAAAAAATCGGCAAACAGATTTGAAGCAAAATGCGATAAAATGGAAAATCATTTATCAAGACTCAGATGTAACTAAGATGTAACACAAATGAAGACTACAAAGACATATAAATTAATAGAGATCTATAAATTAAACACAAGCATTGTGAGTTTTACAAAAAATCAGAGGTTATCGTTAAGTGCTATGTGATGTTACATATGATCTTCAACACCGAAACATCTATCTATTAGCCAGCATAATTAAGGTGAACAAAAATTAGCAAATGGTGAATAAAAGGATATGGAGTAAATGCACATGAGACAAAGTCTCTACAAATACATGGTAAAAAACAAGCAAAAGAACAACGCTTTTATTGTTGTTCTTCATCTTGAAGTCACCATGAGGCCTTCAACAACGAGCTTTGCTCATACCTCATAGTAAGTTCAAGACGGCCCCTAGCACCGGTTTAAGCGGAATTCTTTGCTAATTGTCGAGCAACGCTACATCCATGTCTTTCTTGGTCATGGGTGCGGGATTCTCAACAAACATCAATTAAAGTGGCAAAGTGTTATTACAATCACTGTCCTCCTTTGCCCGACAAATGTCTTTTTCAAACATTTAGAAATTCAACAATTAAGTACCAGTCCGTCAAAGAAACATGCAAAATGCATATTTTCGGCTATACATGTACATTCAGAGAAAAAAAAACACGTAAACTTTTGATGCTTGATTTTGATAAAACTAACCAAGAAAGCGTCATTTTGATAGATAAAAGTACTTTGTTATTTTGCCCTTTTTCGGCGTCCAAAATTAAGTTATATTGTATACTAAAAAGTAAATAAGAAGTAAATGAGAACTAAACCTTCAATCCAAAACGAATAATCCAAGGACAATTGTAACATCGGAAACAACGAAGAAACAGACACAACATGAGTACGGCATAGAAATGGAAAAAAGACACCCACACACAAAGATGAAAAATACGGACCCAATAAAAAAACCATGGTGGAGATCAGATGCATCTATAGAGTAAGCATCTCCTATTTCTAATAAGACACCCGCCGTGTTGAACATGTCAAATGCGGTAGTTCACCAAGAAGTACTGGAAAATTTTACCACCGTTTTTTCTCTATATAACCAGTCAAAAACTAACTCGAGACCTAAGACATGTTTAAATGTTAAATCTTTGGGGATTATTTATATGATCAAATGAATACACCTAAGCCAAAATACAGAATATATTTTTTTTATGTGCCGCGCACTGTCTTACTCTTCGCTGGATTACTACTTAAAACAATTGTACATGTTACTACATCATCCTATTAGAATTCCTATAGTTTTACTAGTGATATATATAGAAATCTATATATGTTGTGAACAAGTTTCAGCTTTGTACATGTTGCAACATAAAATGTACATGTTGCAACATGTATGAAGCAATTATACAAGTATGAACACATGCATGATTTTTACTGTTTTTACTAATTTTATTTGAATAGGGTATTTAAAATTACATGAAACAAATACACACAATATTTTCAAGGACTAAAAAACTACACAGTTATAATGTCGATAGATTATGTTATATTTTGCATTCTCCGTCAATCAGAATATTCTACATCAATAGAAGTTCGGAGTTGATAGTCTTTTTTCTAAAATAAAATATTTCAATTTTCCATCTATTATACGATAGTTCATTACTTGTTACCATGTTTACCTGATAAGTAAGTTCATTACCTGTTAACGGATAAGTAAGATAGTACCATATTATCTCAAGATAAGAATGTATTATCGCTGTGATTCAAAGAGACCTATGTTAAAAATTTTACTATATCTATTTATCAGGAGGTAATGATGTATCATCTGCGCCAAAACCACAAAAATTCAGATAAAATAGCTTTACCAGAGATAATGCTATTTTATCTCATTTTTGTGGCTTTGGCGTGCCATACATGTAAGTAAAATTTTTATGTCCAATTAGGAAATACAGGTGTCATATATGCCTGAAATACTGCTTTATTTACAAATCATCCAATGTTTTGTTATCCAGGACAGTTAAACAGAAAAAAAATGTCAGAAATGACAATGTTCGGTAATGTTTACGAGTCTACTTATTATTGCAGGTTACAGACGAATGACACTTTGAGTTACACAGTATATTGTTTTTCCGACACTATCTTCCCTCATAATTCCCTTTCTTACCGAACATAAGCATGGGATGCAATTTATTCGTCCTCAAAAGCTTGGGTGGGTGGACATTTTTTATTATTATTACTTTTTTGTTGTATTTTTTTAAGGAATTTATTGGCGAGCGTCAAAATATATTATATACAATGTTAACAGATATCAGAAACAATATTATATTGTATCAGGTCTAATAAATAAACGTAAACAAACAACTAATGAAAAACTTAAGCAGAAAACTAAATTTGATCAAGATATGCTGACATCAAGGTCATTTAATTTAACTATTTAACCAAAATCTATTTGTGGGGGTGATTAAACTGCAACAATGGTATTAATAATAATGAAATAAAAATAGATTTCAGAAAGTCACAGATGGGATATCTCTTTCACTCACCATTCAAAATATTTTCATACTAAACAATATATTTACATAATAACACAAGTATGTTGTGCACACTATAAAAAACACAGTCCATTTGTGATGTGCACAACACAGAAAAATAAGTTTAAAATTGTTTTCTCAACCACACCTGTACCTAACACACACCAAATATAACATTCGCATCAAATGTCTTTCTGCATCATTTGAATAATATTTTTGTGTCTACTATTTTTCAAACAAAGGAAGCCAGGGATTCCAGCAGATATTAGCTATTTCTAGTGACTTCCTATTAAAATATGAATATTTTTCTAATATTAAATTTTCCTTTAAATGGTTTTTAAAGCCCTAAAATTGATATTTTCTTGTCGAAGTTTTGATCTATATATATATATATATATATATATATATAATTAAGTTATTGGTATAATCTTATATCTTACATAATTCATGTCTGATTTTTGAAGAATTCCAAACAGAACATTCATTGAATTCAAAGGTAATTCTATTTCAGTATTTTCAAAAATCCACAACTTAAGATCATCCCAGAGTGTTTCTACTTTCTGACATGACCAAAAGATGTGTTCAATAGTCTCAATCTCTTGCAATCAAAATGTGCATTTATTTGTTTCAGATATCTTAATTTTATGTAGAAAATCATTGGTTCCTAATATCCTGTGATTTATTTTATATTGAAACCACTGTAGTTTTGAATTTTTTGTAATACTGCAAGGAAGGGTATGTATGTTTTCAATTAAATTCATTGTTGAGTATTTGGGACCATTGAAACTCACATTTTAATTCTGAACTTTAATTATTTTAAATGTTATACATATCTCGTGAGCCCTTCTCAGAATTGAAGAATATTGTTATTCTATTAGGTAGTAGTGGTCCACTTATCTTACTCGTTTCATTCACTGAAATGTTTATAGATTTTAAATAAGACTTAACAGATTGTATTAAAACCTGATATATAAGAAAATTTGTTCTTATATTATATTTCTTTGTAAAATCGTTAAACGTCAAAAAAGTACCTGATGACTCAATCAGGCCATCTACTATCCTTACTCAATTTTTGTAAAACCCTGTTTTGTTATCTATCTTAATATTACTGTTATTCCAAAGACAGCAAGAATTCGGATTGTATTTATCTTGGAATGTGTACTTCGAAAGAAGCTCATTCCATGCATCAAATACCCCCTGCCAAAAGATATTTCTCAGTCTGTGATCAGGACCAACATACGACATTTTATTGAAATCGATTTTTTCAGTATAGGTTAATAGTTTAGAAAGTTTTGTTTCACATTTAAGGAGTCTCCTAATCCAGGTTAATTTAAGTGTTTTGATATTAGCCAGAATATTGACCATTTTAAGTCCCCCAAAACAGTAAGGTTGTGAAAGAGTTTCCCTTTTCACTTTATCTGGTTTATTATTCCATATAAATGCAAACATTTTTGCATTAAATAGATGAATAAGGTTTAAGTTTGGGTTGGGTACAGTTAAAAATAAATGATTAAGTTTTGATCAGAGTAATTTTTCCAATAGGAGATAGTATTTGATTTGCCCATATTTTAAATGTATTATCTATTTCTTTTAATTTTGGATTCCATTTCACTTAAGTTTACAGAAAATTCAATTCCTAATAATGTAAATGAGCACATTTTTTACTTAAAGCGCAATCGCACTTCATCCAAAATGTGCTATGGTCCGCATTTATAACATGTCATAATACTTTAAAATAGTTCATTTCAAGAGAGTTCATTTTGATTTTTTTTCTTGGATAAACAAGACAAAAAATCGATGCTAAACCTTTAGAAATTGATTCAGTAATCATCAGATTTTCATGGGAGAAATTGTGGGTAATTTCGACAGCAACGCGAGTGCGTCGAAACCGAGAATTTACCATAAATACATGTATATGTACTCTCAAGAAATTAACTTGTATTTAAATTTAAAAAGAATGATATTTCCGTGGTACTTATACAAAAAAGTCCAAAAAATATTGCAAGTTTCCAAATAATTTCGGCTGTCGGGTCAGCACCGAAGCATTAAATACTTGGCTGGTGAATTCCTTCGGAGACTAACAGTCCACAAGCAATAGCTTTGACCCAGTGGTAGCAAATAACAAAATACCGACGCTATTGAATACTAGTATTTTGTTTAAAAAGCCAACAATGACGTTTATACAGCACTCATATGCTAGTTAAAAGAAACAGTCGACAGTGTCAGATGACAAAATGTTGCATTTAAATTTCAACACACTGAAAAGGGGAAAATTACTAAAAAATTTAACAAAAGTATAAAAGTAAATGTAAATAAAATTAAAACAAAATGTCAAAAGCAATACAAAAACAATTAAAGGGTATTCACCAGCCCAGTAGTCAGTACTTCAGTGTTGACCCGAAAGCCGATTTTATTTCGAACCTTGCAATATCTAAATTTTTGTAAATTTCATTGAAAACTAAGGAGTATCTCCCTCACGCAAAGCTCTGTCCTTAGCTGATTTTGGCTTTACATTTGGATCATATTTGGTATTTGTTCTCTATCAGTTTTTTAATATATTTGATTTTATGGTCTTCCAATTGTTTAGATTTTATCTGCACTGAAGAGACATAAGTTGTCGAAATGCGCATATGCAGAAAATAAATTCACAGTAACTTCGGTATTTAGTTATTTAAAACCTTATTTTCTCGATGTCGCTTAACAAGGAATTTTTATTTATCGAAATTATTCAAAGCATCCTTAATATTTTTTCAAATGTATGTATTTTAGTTCCTGTTGAGCCGAAATTCGATATATTGAATGATTTCGATTCTTATGTAATAAAAAACTAGACGTGTCTTTTGTTTTTAAGTGATATATGAAAACGTTTTCATTGCCGTCTGTGTCTTTGACGTCACAATACACGAATTTGTTTTTTAAACAAATGCAGGTTCAACTTCTGGGGCTGTCAAAAGCGACAGCCATCTCAGCACTTTGAGAGTAAAAACCTTTACCTCCCAAAATCTATATTGCCCAAGATTTTGAATTCCCCCAAAAGTATAATGTCTTTTTGAGCTTCAGGAAATTATCCATATTTGAGTCAAATATTTTAGAAATCGAAGAAGTGAAAATGTTTGTTCTAATAAAAAACAATTCTAAATGTATTGTTGCTTGGTAAAATTCCAAAAAGGGTGGTCTTTGAGACCTTCAGGAAATTCATCTTAATCGTAATTAAGCATTTTAGAAATACAAGTCGTGAAAATGTTTGTCCTAATCGAAACAAATTCTTAAAGAATATTTGCCAAGTTAAATTCTAATAATATAAGTGTTCTTTTAGACTTTCAGTAAATTGACCAAAATTGTAATCAAATATTTTTGAAACCCAATTGGTGTAAATGTTTGTGTAATATAAAAATTCTAGAGTTGTGAAAAATATATGGTCTATGAGACTTCCAGACAATCTACCAATGTAAATTGGAATCACATTTTATAAGTCTTAGCATTCAGAAATTTGTTTTCTTTCAAAAAACTTGCCAAATTATGCTAATTTTTTCAAAAATACGAGCCTTTCACATTTACAGAAAAAAATACGAAAGCCAGAAATGAAATCAGAATTCCCAGAACTTATTGCACAACTTCAGACAATATGCAACAATCCTGCAACAAAATTAAAAAAATATAAAAGATGTTCGTTTCAAATCCAACATGCATCCAAATCCTCCAGGAGCCTTCGTAACAATCTCGGGCCCCTTCCTTCTACCAAAATATATAAAATACGAAAGCTTATTGTGCATCTGCTGAGAATTGGCACCAAAATTGAATTCCCAAAATTAATTAAAAAAATATGTACGAGGAGTTTGGTCGCAGGAAAGGTGTTGCCGATGGACTAACGGACTGACTGGCAAACGAACGGAGACAACGACAATATCCCCGAGTTTTATCCAGAAAATAAGAGTATAGACATTCTCCTCAAAAGCTAAACAATACAAATTTAGATGACTGAAGGACAAACAATGTCAATAAATTCATATCTTATTAACAAACAGAGTGAAAATAAGATATGTGTTTTTTATCCTTCTTTTTATCCATTGGCGCATGTGTGAACTTATAATGTCACTGAGTATACTGGTCTATCCGAAGTCATGTTAGATTAATGATTAAAACACGAAGTATATACGAATTACAACAATGTAATTTGGAATTTTCCATTTTTTTTAATTAAAAAATATCAAACTGTAAGACTTTGCTGGTCTTCGACAAGTAAAATTGTTCCACTTATGTTTGCGTTTGCAAAATTCCCTATCAGATTTAAGTTTTTTTGTTATTTATTTATCTTCCACTAGATTGACTGTTTGTTCCCCAGGAAATTCACCTACCTAGTGGTCAGTGCTGCGGTGCTGGCATACAAACCGTTTTTATTTTAAAACTGGCAACATGTACATTTAAAAATCTTTCTTTTTAAAAACCTAAGGAGTATCTCCCTCCTGCATAGCTTTGTCCTTTTCCGTTTTAGATCCTATTGGTAATTTGTTTTCTATCAGCCTTTACGCATATTTTCGGAAATGGATTTCCCAATGTTTTGATTTGATTTGCACTGAAGAGACATAAGTTGTCAAAATGCACAAATGTAGAAACTAAATCACAGTGTTTTGTCATCGAATTTTATCTTACCGAAGAGGCATAAATTGTCGAAATAGTAATATACAGAAACGGAACTTAACTTTTATCTCGGTCGATTGTTATTTCGTTAAATTGTTTTTCTCACACATCAAAATTGCTTTTTTCCCACGCATCAAAATTATTTGCATAATGGTTCAAAGTAGAAACAGATCCTTTTTTCAACGTAAGTGCCCAACTCTCAACACAGGTCCTTAATGTGCGGAGATACGAACTGAAATCAACTAACTATAATAGAGCTTACATTTGACGAAAACGGACAAACGATCTCAAGAAAGCCATCTGACGGATAAAACTATGATTAGCGTTGCACTTGTAGGAATCATAGTGACTGGAATTGCTACAATTCTTCATCTTGTGGGTTTTGTCGCTCCGTTGTGGACCTGGACAGAAAATGGAGATCTCACTCAATATACTGGACTTTGGATGTGTTTTTCAACAGGATGCGAAGATTTAGGTTGGTATTTGATGTAGAATATTTGAATTACTTCGACATTACCTTAGATAGGGGAAAAGCCGAGGCAGAATAAAACTACAGCAAAATAGTTGAAATTAATTGTTCGCAGAAATAATTTGTCGCACATTTTAGTTCAAATGAAAGCTCAGCACTCGTCATTTATTTAGATATGTGTCCAGTGTTAAACTTCTATATATGATGCACTTAATACACATACGAAGTTTCGTTTTGGCGAAGGTCTCATTTTTTTTTTTGCTTTTGAGGTATATGAGGACTATAACTATTCAAAATTTGTTCTTTAATTAAATAATCACAAAACAAAAATATATATAATATTAGTCCTCTTACAGATCTACAAGTATTGAAAATTGACAATTTGCTCATGCCTTTCAAAATCTATTGCCGTTATTAGTACAAGAAAAGCACGTTTCATATGGCTTTGTTATCGCCCTGAAACAAAACCACCCGAGTTTAGTGGTTAAACATTGTACACAGTCACCACTTGATTGGAACGAGAAGTTTAAGGTTGCACATGCCCAACCGGTAGTAAATACCTTCTTGCCTGTTGCATGTCTTCCCAATGAGGATTCTTAAAAATTCAAAAGATCTCCTTGAACAGCTTTCCTCAACCAGTCTTACCCATTGCCATAGAATTCAAACTTTTGACTTTTCTACACTTTATACAACCCTGCCACACAATAAACTGAAAACAGTAATTGCAGATTTAATACATCAATGTTTCTGCACAAAAAATGGAGAACGCAGATACACCTATTTAGTTATAGGGAAAGACAAGACATATTTTGTTAAGAACTACACCGATTCAAATAAGAAGTACACCGAGACAGATGTAATCAAAATGTTAGAATTTTTGATCGACAATATTTTTGTCGAATTTGGAGGTCGTGTTTTCCAACAGACAATAGGGATTCCTATGGGAACAAACTGTGCGCCGCTTTTAGCGGACCTTTTCCTTTACTCGTACGAGGTCAAGTTTTTACAAGGGCTTATTCAAAGAAAACAAAAACATTTAGCCCAGTCCTTTAATTTCAGCTTCCGCTACATAGACGATGTGCTTTCTCTTAATAATCCTAAATTTAAGGATTATTTACATCAGATCTATCCAAATGAGCTTGAAATTAAAGAAACAACTGAAACACCTACTTCAGCTTCGTACCTAGATCTTTTATTGTATATTGACGAAGATGGACGTTTGAAATCTAAGCTATATGACAAGCGTGATGATTTTGATTTCCCCATTGTGAACTTTCCCTTTCTTAGCAGCAATATACCTACCTCTCCAGCCTATGGAGTGTACATTTCACAGTTGATTCGTTACTGTCGAGCTTTCAGTTTGTACAGTGATTTTTTGAACAGAACAAAAACACTGTCCCAAAAGCTGCTTAGTCAGGGATTTGTTCAACCTTTGTTAATTTCATCCCTCAAGAAATTCTATGACCGTCACCATAGCGTCATTGAAAGATATGACGTGTCAGTATCCCAAATGAAAGTGGACATTTTCAGCTAGATTCACGTCTTCCAGGATTTGACTACCGACTTTGACATTTTCCCGGATTGAATAACACACAGTGTGACGGGTGCTGTTAACAGAGCAGGACATGCTTACCCTTCTGGAGCACCTGATGTCACTCTCAGTTTCACTGGAGTTCACACTGTGAGTGCCTTTGTTCTGAATGTTGTGGTTTCTGGTTCTGTGCTTTGTGTCGGTCTGGCGTCATTGTTTTTGTGTCTAACGTCATTGTTTTCTGTGTTCTCGTTTTTGCCCTGTCTTTGGACTTCGATTTTTGTGAATTTTACCCCTTTGTTCCTTCGGTATTCTACTGCCGTTGTTTCCCACTTATGTTAAAATTAAGATGCTATTACAATATTCTAATTTTGTAATATATATATAGTTAAATGGGTACAATTTAGAGATTAATTATCGACCTGTGGGATTGGATGTGGATGTGTTTTTCCTGTTGGCGGCAATATAGAAACTAAATGATCTGAAATACTGTTTAATAACAAAATACCGAAGTTACTGTTAATTTAGTTTCTGCATATGCGTATTTTGACGATTTATGTCTCTTCAGCGTATATCAAGTCAAAACATTTGGAAGCCCATTAACCAAAATACGTGTAAACGTAAATAGCAAATAGGATCTAAATAGAAAAGCCAAAATCCAGCTAAGGACAGATAGAGCTATACATGAGGGAGATACCCCTTTGTTTTATACGAAATCTTGTAAAATTTGAATATTGGAAGTCTCATACAAAATCGGTTTTCGGTTCAACACCGAAGTTCTGCCTACTTTGTTGGTAAATAACCTCGGATACTAACAGTCCACTAACACATGCATCGGTCCAGTGGTAATAAATAACAACATACATGTACCGAATCTACTGTTAATTAAGTTTCTGTATATGCATTAATTAAGATATATTTTGGATAACATTGACTTTATCAGGGAGCCCAAATGCGCGATTTAAGTTGATATTTTTCATATTAACAAGTCTCGAACTTCTAGAATTATCTTTAGGCCGTCTCCAACGACTTGTTGTTGGGTCTCTTCTATCACGTGCACGATTATTGTTTGGTTTTGTTGTTGGATGGTGATTACCCTTTCCACATTTTTGGTGTGTTATTCTATTACCAGTTTCCTTTTCCTATCCGTTTGAGAGCATCATTGCTTCCTTTTTACAATGTTGTAAATGTATATTAATTAAATAACAAAATACCGAAGTTACTGTCAATTCATTTTCTGCATATGCGCATTTCGATAACTTATGTCACGTCAGTTCAGATCATGCCACAACATTTGAAACTCAATTCATAGTTTTATTTTACACTTTTATTCCTCTGAATGTTTTATTTGTAATAAATTTCCTTTTCCTCAAATTTTTAATGGTTATGTCCTTTTTTCATTCCATTTGGAGCAATTTCGTTTTTTTTTCCATAACGAAGTGTACTCCGTGCTGTTGAACCTTTTAATTGATTTGGAGACATTTTTGTTTCCTATACGAACAACTTAGAAAAGATATGTTGCTGAATTTTTTTTTATTTAGTATTAAATTTTGCTTCTAGATTGATGAATCAGCAGGCAAATTATTTGTCTTCACTTTCTATCAATAAGTTTACTGCCCACATTAAATCCAGTAAAGTTTTTAGAAATATTGGATGCATCCGATGCCATCTTTACCTGCTTTAATTTGTTTAAATTCCATTTTGCCGTTAAAAATTGCATTGTTATTACAATTAACTCATCTTTCTTAAAATCTGATAAATACTATGCAACCGAACGCATGGAGAACGAAAGTTGTGGTAGCTTAATCTGCACAAATCGCAACTGCAAAAGACAATCATGTTTGAATATTTTATTTTACATTTATTCAAGTCAGCATCCCATTTAAGCATTCAATTACCAACAGTTAAGTGCGATACGCCTCCAGAAACTTTAAGGTAAATCGACGCCAATACATGGCGCATATCGAAAATCGAGTCGGGTGTGGAATTAACTTGATGTATTAAGCCGGAATGACCTATTTTCAGCCTTTTCATTGTGACGTCATAATAAATTTGCAATTCATATCATACACTTTCCCGTGAATAATCTGCCTTTTGCGGTAAATATTGTCTATTTAGTAAACTATATAAAATAACTCTCTTAATCAAACGATGACATATAGGTTTTATCAGCTGAACAGATAGCTAGAGTATGTATCTAAAATAAAAAAAAACCAAACAAACAAACAAAAACAAACAAAAACAAAACAAAACAAAAAAACAAAAACAAAAACAAAAACAAAAACAAAAAATCTAAGTAACTATGCAGGATATGGTCATCAAACTTTGCATGCAGGTGCATCTTGGATTGACCAACAGCCTCCTAGAAAATCTGTCTGGTGATAGCCAAGCAAGTAAGACGTTCTTATAGTTCCCTATATATTCTTTGTAGACATTACTGGAAATCCTTAATTTGGCCTGATTTTCAAAGCCAGATTTCAGGAAAAATTATCAGTAGCATATAATTTTTATTTTATTTTTGGTACATATGA
>MJUU01055143.1:26304-37606 GCA_002080025.1 Modiolus philippinarum | reverse complement strand
GGAGTTGACATGTTCAACACGGCGGGTGTCTTATAAGAAGCAGGAGATGCTTACTCTACCGGTGCACCTGATCTCACCCATGGTTTTTATTGGGTCCGTGTTGTTCATTTTTGTATATGTGCGTGTCTTCATTTTCTTTTCTGTGCCGTGCTCATGTTATGTCTTCGTTTCTTCGTTTTTCCGACGTTGCCATTGTCCTTGGATTGTTCTTTTCAGACTGACGGTTCGGTTCTCACTTACTTTGAAACTAACAGGCTTGCAAATAAGATTTCAAATCAATTTGATGGAACTAATCGGACATACCAGGTGTTTATTTGACCAATAGTATATTATTCAACATTTTTCATTACATACTTAGCAAAGATAGGTTCTGTTTTGCATATGTAATATAGCCGGAAGTTAAGAGTCCATATCGGTATACCCAGTCTGATATTGCCAAACAAGACTGCCTCGTTCTGAAAAAACCGTACCAGCCCGGTGATAGGGCTATTTCAGCCCGTGTTTGATTAAAACTCTCAATTCCTGTATATAATAGACATATTACGACATGGCCCTTTCTATATCAGCTCGGTTATCATCCTAAGACCGATAAAGGCGTCTCGGGATGATAACCGTGTTGATATGGAAAAGGCCATGTATTAACACATATTGATGACGTCAGAATTCGTTATTATTTTAAAAACATGAAAAAAATGAGTATTTAACTCATTTGAATATTACTTTATTTCCAGAAAAAGATATCATATATTAAAACCTTTATTTGTTTAGGTAAGAGCTTACTGAATGCTGTGAAGTCGAAAATCAGAGAACTGGGAGGTAAGGTGTAATATTTTGACCGTCAAATCATCATTGGTATTTACATAATGTTATGCTGTTTATATTTTGGTGTATTCTAGCACTTTAATGGAATGTTTCTTTTTAAAAACACGAAACGGCACCAGTCGTATCTTTTTTTTCACATTCTTGGCAACATAACAACAGCACTTTACTTCAAGTTTATGTTTGGAAAAGAAATGGAAATGTTGTTTTTTTTTGCTGTGCGCTTCAAATTGTAAAAAAATATACTACAAGATGATCGTGTATAGTTTTTTTGTTTACTGGATATCCAACTTTCATTGTTTAAGAAAAACAATCAAATGGCATAGAAATCTTGATAACAATCTTCCCGTGGCAGTAACTTACCTATAATATTTGACCATTCAAATTGCTTTAAACATTTATATTTCATTAGAATAAAAAGTAATAAAGTTAAATTTTTGAATCGTAATTCAATATCGAACATATGAAAACTTAACTTAAAATGTTTTGATGTGCGAACATGATTAGCTGTTAGTCTTTCTTGTATTTTCTTTGCCTTTGTTGCTAGGATCGCATGATTCGTTGTATGTTAAAACCTCAAATTATCAACATCAGTTTTTGCGCAAAAAGGAACAAATTTACACAAATGTCAGTATATGGATTTCGACTTATTTTATTATTTTCTGCACAGAGGAAACAGAAGATATTCAAGCCCAAATTAACAGCAACTTCGGCGTTATATTACTTTCTGTATATTTTTAGAAATATTATTTTACGTTCAAAATATATATAATTCGATAAAAGGAATATGATTCCCTGCAGACAACTCGAGACGATTTCTCTTTTTATTTTTTATTTTATTTTTTTATTTTTTCATTTTTTTTTCAAAATTGTTTTTCTTGTTTTTGTTTTGTTTTGTTTTTTTATTTTTTGTAAATGAGAAGAAGATTGGAGTCAATATTGATGTCTTCGTGTCCAACACTTTCTAACATTAACCTACTTGGGGGAAAGAAATCATTGACATTTTATATTCATTAGACGACGAAATTGAGAATGCAGGGATGCTTTTTTTTTGTGGGATACCTTGAGTAATTTTGGAGGAGCTATATCCAGATCCATTTGTTCTGATTTCTGCACAGAGCTTCTAACAAGTTCTGGTAAGTATAATGACATTACTTGCTTTTTAAAATCTACCACATGCATCAATATACTATGTCGTAAGCTAAAGTGTATTATTATACACATACTGCCTTCAAGTAAGGATGGTATACTAGATTACCACTCGAAGGAAATCGATCACCCGAGACTGAAGTCGAGGGTTATATTCTTCTCTAAGTATGATAATCCAGTTAATCATCCGAAATTAAAGGTAGCATGTGTAATATTATACTGAACATCTTGAGTGTATTACTACTTCAAGTGACATCAATGACGTCACTGTACAATAAGAGCGGGCGGTATACTCGACAGACGAGTGGTATACTCAACAGATGGGAGGTATACCATAATACCACCCTTACGGAAAACCAATCAAAATTAAGGAAATTCATGTGAATTATAATATAAAGATATACCCTGAACTGATTCTTTGGATCTGCATTCAACATCTATGCAACCGTGCTCTTCAAACTTTGATGCTACCCTTTGACATCAAGCATACATGCGTGACAGGGTGAAGCATATAAGTGGTAACAAATAACTAAATATCAAAGTTATTGCGAATTTATTTTCTGCATCTGCACATTTCGACAACTTATGTTTATCCAGTGCAGATAAAATCTCAAGGTTTAGAAGACCATATACTCAAAGATGTTTAAAATGTGTTTATTCTACGTAAAATTTTGTATCATATACGACGCCTTGTCCTGAAAAGAAAAGTAATACGTTAACAGAATATTTCTAGACTATGTGTTTGACTGTAAGGCTCCATATTGATAAAAAAGAATCGATTTATTATTCGGAAGTTATCCAATTATTTTTTTACTTCTTCACATCGATTGATATATTACATTGAAAGAACTATTAAATGTATAAAAATTTTCAAGCTATAAAAACATTTTAAGCAATTCAACATTGGAAAAAACATGTTCCCGCTAGTTTGTTGCTTAAGGTAGATGGGTACTCCAAAATTTTTTACATAGATTTTTTTTAATTTTACAGGAAAGTTTCCTTATTATATAAGCATTGAAATA
Source organism: Modiolus philippinarum (assembly GCA_002080025.1). Taxonomy (NCBI): domain Eukaryota; kingdom Metazoa; phylum Mollusca; class Bivalvia; order Mytilida; family Modiolidae; genus Modiolus; species Modiolus philippinarum. The sequence continues at coordinate 34,616 of MJUU01055143.1, read as the reverse complement.
AAAAAATAAAAAAAGGGGGTCACTGTGCTTGTTTTTAAAATATTTGATATCAAAATAATCAAATATTTCTAATGAATATATAGGGGAAAACAGGTATATTGTTGATTTCTTTAAAACTGTTCCATAGATTTTTTTCTACTTTACTCATGTGTTAGCCCTTTAAACATACTTTCGAAAAATATAAAGAAAAATGGGGGTCACCGACTTTGTTTTCCATTTAATGTGTAAAATGTGAATTTTCATAGTGATATCTATGTAAAATATTTTGATCAGATTATCTCCCTTTTTCAAAAATCCTCTTCCAATTTATTTAATTATCAAGTTACCATACCTCGTCTAATTAGATAAAGACATGTAAAATCAAGTCCATGTAGGTCCATTGCATTTTGTATTATGGATATAATATTGATTGATTCATTACAAATAAAAATATTTGCATATTTTTAAAGGCAGATAATACCATAACAGCATAAATAACAAATTCAAAATGGCGGAAGACTACCGATCTACCTTAAAAGAATTACGTTTTGGATCTAGAATTTCTTTTGGCGATAGTTACTATTCAATTATTCCTTATTTCTATCGTTGTTACCATTTAGTTTCGTCTTTCATTTATGTTTTTACTGTTCAGTTCAATTGTAGATTGTAGTCTTTGATTATCATTGTCAGTAATATCATATCGGACGTGTTATCTTTTCTATTTTTATTTGTGCGTATCTTACAGAAAAAATGAGTATCATATGTTATTTCATAACAAATTGAACATAGTACTGAGAATTATTAATTGCATAATATAGTTTACGAATAGATATTCAGCAATATTTATCTAATCATTTTTGTTAATATTTATGTTTCAGTTTCAGACTGGCTTAATGCAGTAAGGGCTTTTGCTATTTTGGCATTCCTTGCTCTGCTTGGGGGAATCATATCGAGCGCTTTGAAAGTTTTTGTCATCAAGGAGAAGAATATTGCATTTATAATTGCCATTGTAGCATGCATTGCCGCAGGTGTGTATGCACAGAAAACTTAAATATAAAATTTGCGTGTATGCTGTACATTCGATTTTTTAAAAAGGTGAACGATCCAAAAGTTTTTGGCTAATTGGGTCAGCATTCAATCACTTGACTTAGAAATTTACAAAGATGACTAAGAAACACATGTTGGGAAACAAGGTTAATCCTAACTCTGTCATTACTCTTAATTCGTGATATTTCTTATTTCTTCGATTATTTTCTCGATTCAATACCTTTGACATGTTTACACTCATTTCTTTGAAGATATAACAAAGGGATTAGGCTTCCAAATTCGTCTAATACCTTAGTATTCATTATTTTTGAAGCTCACATGTCGACAAATGTTTTATGCTTTGATTTTATTGACTCAATGACAGCAGAAAGGGCGTCATATACATAGCAGAGTTATGGTCTATTGATAATGTTTACAAGTGGATAAAAAGTTTTTATGGTTTGATTTAATTGACTCACTGAAGGGGTTTTGACTCCTTAATGTGTCGAGACTGTAATGATTTTCAAATTTGATATTAGAAGACGTACAAACATTATATCAGAATAGAATAAGAACATTTTTGGTATTTCTTCGAACAGTATACCATCTTTTGAATACTACATTGAATCGCCAATTAAATCATGGAAATATTGGTATCAGATGTCGACCTTCATGGTCCAGAGCGCTTTGAAAAAAACTTTTTAGCTTTTGAAATATACTATACGTCACCTGATATCGAATTATTTATTTGTTTTTATTTTAACAAGCAAACGAAAGAGAGAATATTTGTAGACCAACAGCCAAATTTGTAATTAGTATGCTTCTTTTTAAATATCAAATACGGATGTTGGAAAGTTGTAATGACTTCCATACTTTTTTATAAATACGACAATAGGAGCAATTTTTCAAGCCTTAAGTTTTGTTTGTTAACCTTATTGTAAATTGAGTAGGAACGTTTTGGATGAGCGCTTAAAGTCGATTAATTTACTTCAAAGTAAATCAATGAGCTAAATGTGAGTGTTATACACAAAGAATACACTAGTTTAGTGCATGTGTTATTGGAGCTAGTAGTCGTAGAAATACGTGTATAGGGGTTTTTCGATGTGCAGCTTTTTATTCATATATTCAAAAAGACATTTGTGAGTGAGTATTTTTGGTTTTATATGAATCCCCCCCCCAAAAAAAAGGTTTTATACCTTATCTACTCAGTGAAGTGGAACAAACAGTTTTTATTATGGCTGAATATGTTTCAAATCATCACATATTAACAATGTTGCCTGTGCTATCTACGTTCAATATCAGGCATGGGGCGAATTACATTGCAATGGAATGCATTATATTACAATTACATTTGAAAAGCATTATATTACAATTACTTCATTTTTTGAAAGTAATGCATTATATTACAATTACTTTACAAAAGTAATGCATTAAATAAAAGTGACAATAAAAGTCCGAATCGATCAAAGGGAGAGACCAGTAAGGAAAACCCGTATAACATTCGACTGAATCAGGGAAACACAATCCAACACAGAACATTTGAGGCCAGCCGTCATATTCCCGACTTGGAACGGGCATTTTATAAATGAAATGGTGGGTTAGACCAGGTTTAATGATGCACCCACCTCCCGCTTATATGACGACAAACTATAACTTCTGTATGCCTAGATTGTGTTAAATGTCAAAGCCAACCTAGAATTTTTTTCTCACAAGTAAAATGTTTTTTGTCGTTCGATGTACAAACCTTGTCTCATACAGGTAAAATGTTTTTGTTGCTCAATGCACAAATCACACTAAAGTGACAAAAAGAGAAAAATCTCAAAAAGAAGCCAAAACTTAAACAAAACCGTCTTAAAAAATGGAAATTGGAATTGAATATTTATCAATCAAATCCGGATATCGTCCAATAAATTTCCTTAGAAAAACTTTTAATCTGCATTTCTCGAAGCCCTGATTTCAAAGTTTACTCATACTCAAATTTAGAGTGAATACTCTAAATTACACATTACCTTTTTCAAATTTCATCAAGAAAAGAAACAATTAATCATGCATATTTAGAGTGAATACATTGTACTGTGAACATGTTTATATAGCAGGAAAAAGACTAGATTTAATCAACTTTTGGAAACTCATAGTATTGCTTCTCTTGGGGATGATCCAGACTCAGTAAAAAGATAAAGTCTTTCGACATGAAATTTCTGTGCTTATCTATTTCGTTACAGTTTTTATGGGACAATTTTGAAATTTACAATTATGGGCTGTACAAGTTGGGGAGATAAATGTGAGCTTATTTCACCTTCACTTTGTTAAGTTCATGTGATGATTTTTTTTCAAAATTTAAAGAATGAACCTTATATGTAGTTTAATCATGGTTGGTTCCTTATAATTGACTCTTTAATTAACATCATTTAAAGCCATAAATTCACTTGTCAAAGGAAATGATTTAATCTAAATGTAAACTAATAAGAGTTTTACATGTGACAATGAACTAAATAAACTTTGATCACTGGAAGCTTGTGTTTGTTTTGTAAAATAAAGTTTGCATATTTCAAAACTAGAATTGGAATTAAATGTTGTTCATGATAGAATTTTTGAATGAAAACAAAAAAACTTTTTATACTTTAGATAAGTTGCAAAGCTGACAGATATAAGAGAAAAACAATGTTTAAAACTGATATGGAGTTCCAATACATTTCACTAAAACATTTTTATAGTTGAAAACCTTACCCAAAGTTTCAAAGATAAAAGTAATGCTATGTAATGCCATGTAATGCTTAATCCATGGTAATCCATGACCAATGAAGACGTGTATGTAGCGTTGCTCGACAATTATCAAAGAATTCCGCTTAAACCGCTGCTAGGGGCCGTCTTGAAATTACTATGAGGTATGAGCAAAGCTCATTGTTGAAGGCTTCATGGTGACTTCAAGATGAAGAACAACAATAAGTGTTGTTCCTTTGCTTGTTTTTACCATGTATTTGTAGAGATGTGCATTTACTCAGTATCCTTTAATTCCCCATTTACGACTGGAGTTTGTCTCTCCTGCAGTGTGGAGTCCGTAAAAAAGATTCCCCATGTATGCTCTCTATATTTTTCAGTTATGGTGTACTTGTGCGTGAGAGAATTTCTCATATGGATATACTATTCATACTTTCAAATTTTGCCATTTATTTTTGTAATTTCGAAATGTAATCCTGACCACCTGTTTTATGTGCTCACATCTCACTATTCTATAATGCCAAGTTTTCTTACATTCGACTTGATGAGTGCCCTGTGTTTGTCTATATGTTGTAATCGTCCACTAGCTTAAGACACTAGTGCTATTGTCGGGCAAAGGATGACATTGATTGTAAGAGCACTTTGCCAGTTAAATTGATGTTTGTTGACAATCCCGACCCATGACCAATAAAGACATGCATGTAGCGTTGCTCGACATTTAGCAAAGAATTCCGCTTAAACCGGTGCTAGGGGCCATCTTCAACTTACTATGAGGTATGAACGATTTCACGAAAGGATACGGAGTAAATGAACATGAGACCATAACACATATGAGAACTCCAACTGCAATTATTTTAATGAACTGTATGGCCATTTCGGAAATTTATTCCTCATCAGCAGCATTAGAACCCAAACAAAAGAAATCCATAATTTCAAAAAATGTTTATAATTAATAAAACCAAACGAAATCCGAACAATCAGTAATATCAAATATAGCTAAGGACAAAACTACGATGGAGGGAGTTAATCCTTCGGTTTTAGAATTTACATAAATTTAGATAATAGTAATTGAACAAAGTGTACACATGAGATATTATCTTATGTACAAGTACACCATATCTAAAAACAATAAAGAGCATACATCTCAAAGCTCATTGTTGAAGGCTTCATGGTGACTTCAAGATGAAGAACAACAATAAAAGTGTTGTTCCTTTGCTTGTTTTTTACCATGTATTTATAGAGACTTCGTCTCATGTGCATTTACTCCATATACTTTTATTCACCATTAGATTACAGGCATTTTTGAAATGTAATAAATTATATTACAATTACATGTTATGCTGAAAATGGAGCATTACACATTACATGCATTACTTTGGAATAATGTAATGCATTACAGGGCATTACAATTACAAATTAGCATTACCATATGCATGTTCAATAAATTTCCTTATTTTGACTTTTTTCAGGTGTGATGATTTTAATTGCTGTTGCTATATATGGAGGATATAACGAGGGAGCAAATTTCCATGCCGCGTTTGCCCTCGAAATATTTGCCATGTTGTTGTCAATTGGAGCCGGAGTTGTCCATGTTATAGCAATGATTAAAGTTTTTAAATGACAAGAACTGTGAAGCAATAACAACAAATTTATACATAACATTTATAATTGTTTAATTTTAGAGAAAACTGGCAGTCAAAATTGAAAAACAAAATTCTGGTTGAAAAAATAACACAAATTTGGGTATTTATTACAATACAAGTACAATACACAGAAAATCTAAATTTCTGTGGTTGAAAGTTAAATTGAACGCAAATAATTTTCAATATCTATCAATTCGATGTTTTGGGCTTACCATTATTTTGCCCTTGAAAAGTATTCAAACTTATGCTGAACGAAAACACCTCTAGTAATGATTGTGTATTGTGTTAAAATTGGTTTTGGTCAGTTCTTTTTAATTATGAAATCATTGTAATGGTACAGAAGTTCAGGCGTGTGCATTTTCTCCATACGATTTCATTTTTGTTGGAAAAGTAGCATTTTAGAATGCAGTTTAATCTCACCTTTAAAGAAAATATCAAATCGATTAAGTTTGTTTTTTTATGTCCTCCTTTCTCTTTGATGAATTTTTTATGCTGTTAAATAAAAAGATTAAACGAACTTCAAAATTAACAGGTCTCAAAAGTGAGATTTTATGTCTGAAGTTAAACATAATTTTTAAAATAGCAAGAACATTTCAGTTTTGAAAAACATACTTCATCATGTATCATTTCGAAGGAGCTTTCATATTAATAAATACAATATTCTAACATGACTTTAGTTAATCGTCACCCAGTATAATACTCGATAACAATATACTTCGCATATGCGCAAATGGTATTGGTAACATGGACTTAAAACAACCATGTTTTTGATTTTGTTAGTCTTAGTTTATGAAGGAAATCAACACTGAGAACAGTTTTTTACTAAATAATGCCATCCAGACATGCGACATCAAGATGTAGACAGGAAAAAAGCCAAATCCTTGATAAACTGGAGTTTTCTGTGTATCGTGTGCGTTTTTGTCACATGTACATTCACTCCATATCCTTTCATATTTTTCTATTGTTTTGCTTTTGATTTTGATTTTGAACTTGGATCTGTTTGAAAACGTCCGATTGTGTATTGTGACGTCAAAGACTCAGACAACAATTGAAACGGGAAATAAATCTTCTCCTAGGTCGCTGCAGAATGGAAAATTCTTTGTTTTCTGTCACATAAGAATCGAAATAATTCATGGCAGGTGTATGGTTACTGTCATTTAACCATAGGCTGGGCCTTATATTCGTAAATTTAACACCTCGCTAACGCTCAGGGTTAAATTCGAATAGTCAGCCCATGGTTTAATTTCCAAAAGCAATATACCTGCCATGAATTATTTCTTAATCAAAGAATGAAACGAATCAAATTTTTCTGTGTTGTACTTGTGTTGTGTCTCTGTTTCTTTGATGTTTCCGATGTTGCCATTGTCCTTGGATTGTTCGTTTTGGATTAAAGGTTCGGTTCCCACTTACTTTACAGGGAGCATCAAAGTCCTAAATTTTTCCCTACCCAATTTACAATATTTCATTTAAAAAGGTAAAAAGAAGCATAGTATAACAGCATATGAGCTTTCAAATTAAATAAGTATGAGTGTTTGAAAATTTCTAATTACAGTGAAAATATTATATTTTTTTGAAGTGAGGACTTCTTTTTTGAATACTTTTGGATAATGGCTTTCTATATTATTTGATACTACTGCTACTGATTAGAGGTTACACAGGTTACACCTTGAAATATGTGTACAAATTAAGAAAATCTACTGTTTATCATACATTTTAGGTTTTTACTGTATTCTTTAATTATGTGTTTTGCAAAAGCTTTGCTAGTAGAACAATATGAGAAAATTAAAAAAATTGAAAAAGTCCATGAAAGAGTTGTCTATGTATAACATGTCAAAGTTTTGGCACGAAAAGTTCATGTAACAAAAAATGAATTTCACTACGGGAACAATGGCGAAATGATTTTCGATGTCTTATGATAGTAAAATTCGATCAAATATGGAACTTTTATTGGGTAACCATGCAAAATTTATGTTGAACATATTAAAAAAAAAACTTTTGCTTTCTTTAGGTGAAATAAATTATATAGAAATATTTGGAAAGAATATTAGTACTCAAAAATATGTTTGGTGACACCCCCCCCCCCCCACCACATATTGTATGCATATCAGAGGCAAGTATATAAGCTAACCATTTACCAAATTAAAAAAATATATATATATATCTGTGGTAATTAACTAACATTAATAGTTTTCTCGAATTCCTGAATTTTCCTTTTCTTTTCAACCAAAATAATTGATTTTAATCTGACAGATTTCATGCTTATATAGAAGGCCACCCAAATTTGTATTTGTATGCTCTAATAACAAAGTATAAGTCGTACAAAAATCTATCTGACAATTTTTTAAACCTCGTACCACCTTTAGTGCAAAAATGTGCTTAATCTTTATTACCGTCAAAATACAAATTAAAATAAGACTGTTTTGCATCCCTTTTGTACTTAATCTTATTTCCGCAATTTTATTTGCACTTACTATTTCCGCATTTGTCATGTATAAGGTTGTTGAATAGAATAAAAAAGATAACAGGAAACGCCTACAATGGCCGAAAAACATAGCAGTATACTGGTTGACGATTTACAAGAGCAATGTATTAAAGTTTCATAAAAAAATATTCTCACGGTAAAATCTATATTAAAATTAAAAAAATAACTTCCTTAATGTTAGCAACTTTCGGACGCTTCGATACTTATGTTACCGTGTTGTGCTTCCGACAAGATGATCAAGTATTTCCTCTCTCTACGAGCGTTGAAGTGGAAATCTTAAACAAAAAATCAGATCATTTTCAGTTTGAACTGAATGTAACTGAATATACATATCATTAGAGCAACATTGATCTTAATCATACAGAAATTGTTTAATTATAATCAAAAACTTAGAGCAGTAAATCTGAAAAAGTAATAATAAAGAGAAACATGAGACGAGATTTGTTTCAAACTTTGTTTAGTTA
>MJUU01055143.1:0-11899 GCA_002080025.1 Modiolus philippinarum | reverse complement strand
AATTATAAACACAAAAATTAAATCAATAAAAGTGTCAACGAAAGTCCGAATCGATCAAAGGGAGAGACCAGTAAGGAAAATCCGTATAACATACGACAAAATTAGGGAAACACAACCTAACACAGAACTTTTTTGGCAAGCCGTCATATTTCCGACTTGGAACGGGTATTTTATAAATAAAATGGTGGGTTAAACAAGGTTTAATGATGCATCAACCTCCCGCTCAAAGATCCACTCGTTGAAAACATTCGATTTTTCTACGCCCTATGCTACTCTTCCCCATTCAAAATTGAAAAGTTGTTTGATTTATCTTATCAAAAACGCATTTACTTACAAAAAAAGGACAGAGCTTTAAATATATAGCCTTAGCATATACATCTACCTATTTTACTAACAAAGTACCAAAAGGTGACACGATACTACACCGAAAAACAGGTGATCAGCATGCTGGAATTTCTCATTGACAACATATTTGTCCAGTTCAGAGGCAAGATATTCCAACAGACAGTCGGCATTTCAATGGGTATGAATTGTGCTCCTCTCTTAGCCGACCTGTTTTTGTTGACTTACGAAATAGAATTTTTGAAAAATTTGGTCAAACAAAATAAAATTAAAGAGGTTAGATCCTTTAATTACTCATACAGATATACTGATGATGTTTGTCGCTGAATAATAGTTGCCGACTATGTTCCATTAATATATCCCCAAGAACTCAAAATAAAGCAAACTATAGACACTGACCATTCTGTTTCGTTTTTAAATTTACTTCATAAGTTTGACGACAGTGGCAACATCAGCACACGAATATATGACAAAAGAGACGATTTCAATTTTGATATTGTAAACTTTCCACACGTCGACAGTAATATTCCGTCTTCCCCAGTGTATGTAGTATATGTTTCTCAATTAATCCGTTACGTTACAGCATGTAGTCACTATCAAGATTTTTTGCAACGACGCAGATGTTTAATTCGTAAGTTTTGAATCAGGGCTTCGGTAAATGCTTTAATAGATAAGTAGTTTTTCTCAAGAAATTTATTGGAAGATATCCAGATTTGAGTGATAAATATTCAATTCCAATTTCCAATTTTATTGACGACGGTTTTGTTTAAGTTTTGGCTTCTTCTTATGCCACTAAAGTGTGTTTGTGCACCGAGAGAAAAAAATATTTTACCTGTACGAGACAAGGCTTGTACATCGAACGACAAAAACATTTCACCTGTGTGAAAAAAAAAATCAATGTTTTGACAATATTATGGCTTTGACATTTAACACAATCTGGGCACACAGGAGCTATAGTTAATCGGGAGGTTGATGCATCATCAAACCTTGTTCAACCCACCATTTTATTTATAAAATGTTCCAAGTCGGAAATATGACGGCTTGCCAAAAATGTACTGTGTTTGGTTGTATTTCCCTAATTCTGTCGTATGTTATACGGATTTTCCTTACTAGTCTCTCCCTTTGATCGATTCGGACTTTTGTTGTCAATTTTATTGATTTAATTTTTGTGTTTATAATTTTTATTACTTATTTCTAAATTATTTAACTAATCATTTAATCATTTCTGATATTTTTTTTCTAAATTATTATTTTTTTTTTCAAAACATTTTTGCTGTTTTTGGTTTTTTTTGTTAATTCGTGGCCACGATTTGTCAAATCGTGGGAACGATTTGTTTCTCGTGGCCACGCTTTGTCAAATCGTGGGAACGATTTGTTTCTCGTGGACACGATTTGTCAAATCGTGGGAACGATTTGTTTCTCGTGGCCACGCTTTGTCAAATCGTGGGAACGATTTGTGTCTCGTGGCCACGATTTGTCAAATCGTGGGAACGATTTGTTTCTCGTGGCCACGATTTGTTAAATCGTGGGAACGATTTGTTTCTCGTGGACACGATTTGTCAAATCGTGGGAACGATTTGTTTCTCGTGTCCACGATTTGTCAAATCGTGGGAACGATTTGTCAAATCGTGGCCAAGATTTGTTAATTCGTGGGAACGATTTGATAATTCGTGGCCACGATTTGTCAAATCGTGGGAACGATTTGTTTCTCGTGGCCACGCTTTGTCAAATCGTGGGAACGATTTGTGTCTCGTGGCCACGATTTGTCAAATCGTGGGGACGATTTGTTTCTCGTGGTCACGATTTGTTAAATCGTGGGAACGATTTGTTTCTCGTGGACACGATTTGTCAAATCGTGGGAACGATTTGTTTCTCGTGTCCACGATTTGTCCAATCGTGGGAACGATTTGTCACATCGTGGCCACGATTTGTCACATCGTGGGAACGATTTGTTTAATCGTTGCCACGATTTGTCAATTCGTGGGAACGATTTGTATCTCGTGGCCACGATTTGATAATTCGTGGGAATGATTTCTTTCTCGTGGCCACGATTTGTGTTGATTTTTTTTTTATGTGGCACCACATAATGTGACCCACATAAGCTTTCATAGTTTTTCCTCAAGTGATTCGTTTACGGGCACTGTATTTAAAAAACAATCCAAATAAAACAAATACACAAAATGGTAAGACCAATGATGAATACTATAACTTAAGATATTTTGGTAAGAAAATAAATCTGTCCATTCAATTCAAATAAATATCTTGTATATTGAATACCCCCCTCCCCGATAATATAATGATGTGTCGTCTTTAATTACTTTCATCTTGAATCAGCGGATCATGCTTAGAACATTTGTGTCCATTTACTGGCACAGGAATACACACTTCTAACGTGTTTTACGCGAAAGGACATATTTTAAAAAGCTTCTACACATAACCTTAGAAGTAAATCTGATTTTTTTTGTTTCAATATTACTGACTTAAATATAGTAAATGTATATTGTAATGCAGTTTTTGTACTTTAAGATGTGTTTTGGTCCTGATGCTAACAAAGCCTTTGCTCTTAAAAAGTTCATCTCAGCCTAATCCAATTCATGAGGGGGCGAACAGAGGGTGCATTTCTCCTTTCTCCCATCACGTTCCTCCTTTCTCCCGCACCATCTTTCCTGTATTACACCCCTTTCTCTCACCCCTTTCTACCAGGCTACCTTTCTTTCTCCCTTTTCTCTCTTTTTCCTCTCATGTCCGCTTTCTCCTTCCCCTTGCCGCCTTTTCCCACAACTGGCTGATTCTCCCATCCCTTTCTCACACCCCTTTTCTCCCGATCTCTCTCTACCCTTTCCGTCCCTCTGTAGTGTAATATACCAACGAAACCTGTACTAGTACACCGAAATCAAGCAGACCGAAAGATAAATGAATTGCTGTTGTGTTTGGGTGGACGATTTACGTTCTTAAACATCTTATACGTGATCCTTCGGAAAAGACACTTGTGCAAAGCATGCAATCGTATATCTTTCAAGACTTTCAACACTATATCTTTACAAATACACGATATGTAATATGAGTTTCTTTTTCTATTGATTTGTTTATTGGCAATTTGAACAATTATATTGAAAAAAAACAGATACAAACAAAATGGTTACACCAGTGATGAATACAAGAAATTACAATTTTTGAGTCAGAAGATAAAACTGTTTTTTTTCAATTCAAATATTTTTAACTGTTATGTTGGCCGTGAAACGCCAAGTGAACATACTGAAGAAAATTTTCTGAAAAGGTGGAGCTAACACATTGAAAAAATGTTCTGAAAACGCGGAGCCATGTTTTTCAATAGAATTTCGTGGATCTTCATGACATGGAGCCAAAGGCCTCCGCGTTTGGTTTTTAGGCAGTTCTAGGGTCGACGAAGTTCAATTTTGTTTGTGCTGGTTTCCTCATACATTTAACGGATATAGGATCTGTAATATTTTTTACGAAAGGATATGGAGTAAATGGACATGAGACCATAACACTTAACACATATGTTTACTCCAACTGCAATAATTTTAATGAGCTGTATGGCCATTGCGGAAATTAATTCCTCATCAGCAGCACTAGAACCCAAACAAAGGAAATTCATAATAATTATTTTCAAAAAAAATGTTTAACATGCATATACCAAGCGAAATCCGAATAATCAGTAATATCAAATATAGCTAAGGACAAAACTGTGATGTAAGTCTCGTCACATGACCAACGAGAAGCGTGTTTCCCGGGTACCATAACTTATGTAGTACTATGGGGGAATGGTGGAGTTTTCGATTCACAGATCAAATTAACCATGGAATTAATTTTCTATGAACAAGGATATTTTTAAATTAATGAATTATGACCTTAATTTCCTTAACTTGGGAAGAAATTAAATAAAAATAGCGATTTTCTTGAAGCCGCGTAGTCTCTATCAACCAGGCTCTTCCAATTATGGTAGATATCCCAATGAAAAGCGCCTATTCAATCCCGATTTTGTGACGTTGACAAAAATATCCTGGAAGTGAAATCGGTTGATTGATTGACTGTGCGTTCTGCATAGTGACGTCATAAGTTTCCGGATTTATAAAGTGAAAGTAGGACGAGACTTACAGACCCTATTACCGCGACAAAAGCTAGCTACATATATGCATTACATTTATAAGTTGACAAACTGATGCCGGATTCTTCGAGACACAATTTACGTTACTCTACATGTACACCTTTACGATATGTCAATACGTATACGCCTTTGAATACGTCTAAGATGCAACATCTCTACTAGGGGCGTTGTGTCATTATGATTATATAGATATAAGCAACTCTATTATCATCCCAAATTAATCACAACAAACATAATAGGGCCACACCGGAATTTCTGCTAATACTTTTAAACTCGTCGATTTGTAAATCGAAAATTGAATTGCCTTTTTTAATTATTTTATAATGTAGTTAAGAAATTTTGATTTAAAAATATGATTAACAAAAAGGGTATTGGCAAATAAAGAGGAGACTTTCTGTTGAAATCTTACGACGAAGATCGATTTGTGCCTTGTTTAAGTCCTCTTTTATTCCCATGATAACAACAACAAAGGTATGAAAACTGGAAAGTATTGTACCTTGTTGGTGGAGTTTATATAGTTTTTTGTGACATTTTCATATACTAGTATTATCGAGATATTAGCCGTTTATTTATATGGAATGGAAGGTTTATTGGAGTTCTGCTGGCGACGTGATTTCACGAGAATTCGTCATGATGTCAATCTATTTGTGTGTATGTTGAATGAAAGGATATGAAGTAAATGCACATTAGACAAAGTCTCTACAAATACATAGTTAAAAAAGCAAAAAAAAAAAAAAAAAAAAAAAAAAAANTTTTATTGATGTTCTTCATCATTAAGTTACCATGAGGCCTTCGACAATAAGCTTTGCTAATACCTCATAGTAAAATCAAGACGGCTCCTAGCATCGGTTTGACTGGAATTTTTTGCTAATTGTCGAGCAACGCTATACCCATGTCTTTACTGGTCATGATTGCAAGATTGTCAACAAACATTAATTAATTTACAATCACTGCCATCAATCGACAGATAAAAGCACTAGTGTCTTAAGCTAGTGAGCGATTACAACATATGAAAAAAACACAGAGCATTTATCCAGTCGAATGAATGAAAACTATGCATTATAAAATAGTGAGATATGGGCACTTTGAACAGGTGGCCAGAATTACATTTCGAAATTACAAAAATAAATACCAAAATTTTAAAGTATGAATAGTATATCTATATGAGAAATTCTGTGGATTTAATCATGTTAATGACGTTGTTAGATTCAATTGAATGCTGAAATGTACACAAATTTGAAAACAATTTCTGTCCATTTGGATAACATTATGTTTTCGATCAATTTACCATATTATTATTGCAATTTATTATATTGATTATTGCATAAAAACTCCATCAAAAACCATCTGAACAAAATTTGAAAGTAGTTTCTTTTAACAGCGGTCGTTTGCTATCGTACTTTTGTATGTTGGAACCCAAATTGGACAAAAGATAATATAAAACATTTAAACGTGAACGATTACACATTATGGTGTTCTATTAAATCATCTTTGTTTATTTCTTTGCATTGAATCCTCGATAGTGCAATAGATATGTCATAGTTCTAATTTTGTTTTGTAAATAACCAACATATTTGATCTCCTTGACATGTTTAAAGGATTCGTAGATGTAATACTCGGAGGTAAATGTCATTTAATCTGAGACATGGAGAGTAGGAACACGGAATTGAAAAACAATGGACATATTTTTAGTCAACATAAATACACGTCATGTTTTCATTTCTTTATTCTGAAAAAAATATATTAAACTACATTTTAAATAGCTTTGTTATTTAGTTATTTGCACCATATTTTCTAAAAGGACGAAAAATACTGACAAAACAGAATTGCATTTTTTTTCTATAAATAAGATGTCTCACCTTAAACGTTTTTTCCTCGAGAAAGTAAGATACCAAGGTAGCTAAAATGATCTTCTCTTACAGCCGAGATATGACCAAATGAAGCTTTTAAAGGGTTCAGGTCATTTTATAATATGTTATTCTAAAATTAAAGGCAATTTCAAGTCAAGCGAAGTAGTTCAAGGTCAATAATTCAGTAGATCAAGGTAAGTAGATCAATGTCAAGATTAGTAAGTCAAGGTAATAGTTTGAGGTCAGCTCAAGGTAAATAGATCAGAGGGTCAGTAGGTGAAGGCCACCAAGGTCATCACCATCGAGGCCCAACTCTAGTATCAACCAGCAAAGTTTTAACCATAAGTGAGAACCAAACCACCGTTCAAAAACGAGCAATCCAAGGACAACGGCAACACAAAAAAGACAGAAGATGAGCACAAAGAAAAAAAATGAAAGCACACGCATACAGAAATGAACATCACGGACCCAATAAAATAAACATGTCTAAGATCAGATGCACCGGTAGAGTAAGCATCTCTTGCTTCTTACATGACAAACGCCGTGTTAAACATGTCATCTCTGGTAATAAAGACAAAGTACGGTAGTGTACAAACAATCTCAGTGGCAAAGAGAAAAATCTGCTGTCATCTGGGAAACAGATATCCCATGGTGGTCAACAATTACATTTGCAAGTTATCTTGCAAGAGCTAACATAATATGAGCAAGCCGGAATTATTAATACAGTTCCTCTGCCTTCTGTAAATAGTGTCATTTGCCCAACCTCGAACCAATGTCTGTTATGCTTCATTGTAGTAAATTCACTTAATATTTTATTGAGGTAAACATGATTCTTATACTTTTAATGAAACGTTTATGCAATTCGACAGGGATCGGCGCATAAGCTAGCAGGATTTGAGAATCATTGTCAGCGGGTAATCTAGTGGTATAGAATTTTTCCCTTTTATAAAAACTATTTGTTTTTATGACTTTTCTGAATAAAATAATAGCATGGCGACGAAATTTAAAAATCTACAAAATGTTACGATAAAAACAAATAGACGAGAACAATATTTAGAGAAAACTTCATTTAATGCTCAGACGTTGATTTGTAGGGAAAAGGTTATTAAACTTACCCACAAGAAGGGGTGATACGAGAATTTCTTAAATAATTCATTGTCGTGATAAAAATATTCAATGGACAGACTGGTCAAAAATCAATTGCTATCGGGTGTTTAAATGCATGTATCCTGTCAAAATTGTATGTATAGATTTTTCTATACTTCATTTATAGACCAATTCAGTGATGATTATTGCGTAAGCAACGATGTCCTTCAAAAGTAAAGCAAAATTATGTCGTTCTGAAACAGCGCCATTTACCTTTTATACACAAGATCTCAATGGAAATCATCATCTCAAAATTTCATTGGTTCAATTGTCAAGTCTACGTATCGATCAGGAATAGAGGCGTCACGCGTGCATACATTTAAAGGACATTCAAAGAAACCACGTGCCCAAGTGAGTAGTTATCAATTTTGTAACAAAAATCGAAAGTTTAACGGCAAAAATGGTCAGTTAATTTCATTTATCGTTTCTGAATCGCTGCATGTACCCTGTCCAAAATTTGGAAATGAAAAGATGATTACTTAGACACACCGAAGGGCCGATAGTCCGAAAGTCCAATAGTCCGAAAGTCCAATAGTCCGAGGGTCCGTTTGTCCGAAGGTCCGATAGTCCGAAGGTCCGAAGGTCCGATTGTCGACAATGGTGAATTTTCCCGCCCTTTTTTGGCGGCCATTTTGAAAATGGCGGTGAACGAACAAT
Source organism: Modiolus philippinarum (assembly GCA_002080025.1). Classification (NCBI taxonomy): domain Eukaryota; kingdom Metazoa; phylum Mollusca; class Bivalvia; order Mytilida; family Modiolidae; genus Modiolus; species Modiolus philippinarum. The sequence continues at coordinate 3,775 of MJUU01055143.1, read as the reverse complement.
TTTCAACACCACTTTTGAAGTCGCAACAGCATAGCAAACATTTAAACAATTTACACTTAACCTTCATCTTCTATTGTTTTGGAAATAAAAGACGAAAAATACAGAATTTTTTTAAATTCTGTGAAAAAAGGGCAATAACTCCTACAAGGTTTTTTGGGTTTCTTCAAAATTTCTTGATGGGTAGCTCTTGATATGCTGAACATTTTTGCAAGGTTTCACTTTTTGAAATAAAAAATAAAAAGCAAAAATTTTGAAAATTTCAGATTTTCTTCCAAATTGCACTGTAGGTAGATCTCATTATGCTGTTCATTGCAACTCTTGTCAGATTTTTGATATGTGTTATGGATTTCGAGTTATTGGCCAAAAACTGCAATTTACCCCTATGTTCTATTTTTAGCAGTGGTGGTCATGTTGTTTGACCGGCCGACTAATCGAACACAATTTTGAGAAGCCATACACTGATGATGATACAAATCAAGTTTGCTTACATTTGGCCCAGCGGTTTCAGAGAAGATTTTAAAATTGCTGACGGACGGACAACGGACGCTTGACAACGGACGAAAAGTGATGGCAAAAGCTCTTGTGGCCTTTTAGGCCAGGTGAGCTAAAAAGAAAATATTTTTCAAACTCAAAATTTCGACTTTTTAAGTAATAATTTTGACATTTTCAAACTCAAAAGTCAAATAAAGTTTCGACTTTTTCTACTTTTAAACTTGAAATTTCTGCTTTTTCGAACTCAATTTTCGACTGTTTAAACTATAAAAATTTGACTTTTAAAAAAGTCGAAATATTGAATTTTAAAGTCGAAAATTTGAGTTTCAGATAGTCGAAATTCATCAAGGTTCATATTATAGCTTCGTTGTTACTTTTAAGTCCATATTTAGAGTTTATAGCTGCCAAAATTTTGAGTTATTCAAAAGTCGAAATTTCGACTTTTTATAGTCAAAATTTTGAATTTTGAAAAGTCGAAGTTTTGAGTTTAAAAATGCAGAAACTTCGAGTTTGAAAAAGTCAACATTTTGTGCTTAGAAAAGTCAAAATGTTGAGATGAAAGTTAAAATATTAATGGTGAATAAAAAGATATGGAGTAAATGTAAATAAGACAAAGTCTCTACAAATACATGGTAAAAAACAAGCAAAGGAACACCGCTTTTATTGTTGTTCTTCATCTTGAAGTCACCATGAGGCCTTCAACAATGAGCTTTGCTCATACCTCATAGTAAGTTCAAGACGGCCCCTAGCACCGGTTTAAGCGGAATTCTTTGCTAATTGTCGAGCAACGCTTCATCCATGTCTTTCTTTGTCATGGGTGCGGGGTTGTCAACAAACATCAATTAAACTGGCAAAGTGCTCTTACAATCACTGTCATCCTTTGCCCGACAAAAGCACTAGTGTCTTAAGCTAGTGGACAACTACAACATATAGACAAACACAGGGCACTCATCAAGTCGAATGTAAGAAAACTTGGCGTTATAAAATAGTGAGATGTGGGTACTTAAAACAGGTGGTCTGGATTACATTTCGAAATTACAAAAATAATTGCCAAAATTTGAAAGTATCAATAGTATATCCATATGAGAAATTCTCTCACTCACAAGTATACCATAACACTGAAAAATATAGAGAGCATGCATCTGTTGCACGGGGAATCTTTTTACGGACTCCACACTGCAAGAGAGACAAACTCCAGTCGTAAATGGTGAATAAAATGATATGGAGTAAATGCACATGAGACAAAGTCTCTACAAATACATGGTAAAAAACAAGCAAAGGAACAACGCTTTTATTGTTGTTCTTCATCTTGAAGTCACCATGAGGCCTTCAACAATGAGCTTTGCTCATACCTCATAGTAAGTTCAAGACGGCCCCTAGCACCGGTTTAAGCGGAATTCTTTGCTAATTGTCGAGCAACGCTACATCCATGTCTTTCTTGGTCATGGGGGGTGCGGGATTGTCAACAAACATCAATTAAACTGGCAAAGTGCTCTTACAATCACTGTCATCCTTTGCCCGACAAAAGCTCTTAGTGTCTTAAGCTAGTGGACAACTACAACATATAGACAAACACAGGGCACTCATCAAGTCGAATGTAAGAAAACTTGGCGTTATAAAATAGTGAGATGTGGGCACTTAAAACAGGTGGTCTGGATTACATTTCGAAATTACAAAAATAATTGCCAAAATTTGAAGGTATCAATAGTATATCCATATGAGAAATTCTCTCACGCACAAGTACACCATAACACTGAAAAATATAGAGAGCATACATCTGTTGCTACATCCATGTCTTTCTTGGTCATTTAGTTTGAAAAAAAAATGAAAAAAAATCTAAATTTCAAATTGAATAAAGTTGAAATTTAGAAATATTTAAAGTCGAAAATTTTAATTTTACAAAGATTGCTTTTTCCGTTACACTCCATTAAAATGAAGACTGTCAGCCCGCAGCATTGTTTAACATTTGACCCTTCTGTAGAATATACATTTTGCAATCCCCTCTGAAGCTAAAACTATCAAGGAATCGTGTGTGGAAGGTCTTTTAAGAATTCATTCCGTACTGACAAATATGGCCACTACCGTTTGCGGCCACCTTAAATATGGATGTAGTGTTGATATCTGACGGACAGATTTTTAAGGGGCCATCCGAGGACCGTTGTGACCAATTTGACCGATTACTTATCAAGCGGTTTTAGACAGACAGATGTTTAAATGACAAGTTTTTGAGCATTTAACTGAGAAGGACGAACAGACATTGCACACCACTTGACCAGAAAAACTATGCTAGAATATGATGATATGATGATATTTGCCAGAGTTTTCGCTTTGCATTCTTTTAATCTGAAAAGGGGGGGGGGCTCTTCTTGAATAAATAACAATCAGTATTCATCAATTTTACATTACATCAATTTCCGTCAAAATCAGCATCAGACTTCAACTTATCTCTATAAAGTAAGAAAGTAAGTGAGAACCGAACCGTCAGTCAAAGAACGAACAATCCATGGACAAAGGCAACATCGGAAACACTAAGAAACAAGGACACCACTTGAGAACGGGACAAAAAAGAAAAAATGAAGACACACATAAAGATGAACAACACGGACCCAATAAAAACCATGGCTGAGATCAGGTGTACCGGAAGAGTAAGCATCTCCTGCTTCTTAGAAGAAACCCGCCGTGTTGAGCATGTCAACTCCGGTAGTAAAGTCAAATCCGATAGAAGAAAACAAACTTTAGTTGTAGAGGGAAAGATCTGTTGTCATCTGGGAAACAGATATCCCGTAACGATCCAAAAGATCGTGATGTCGGCCATAAAACTTCTGTAGTGATGACTTTAAGTTTTTGGTAATGTACCCTTGCTTAAGTAGTCTATTTGTAAGCAACTTGGCTCTATCAAGGAAGTCGCTGTATCGACCACAAGCCCTTGAGTAGCGAATGAGTTGTGAGATGTAAACTCCATATGCTGGTGCTTTTGGAATGTTGCCACAAAGAAAAGGGAAGTTTACTATTGGAAAAGTAAAGTCATCGCGTTTGTCATACAACCTAGTTTGTAATGTACCTCTGTTGTCAGTTTCAAGATGAAGGTCAAGGAACGAGGTCGATGTGGAAGTATCTGTAGTATCCTTAATTTCAAGCTCTTTTGGATAAATGAGATGAAGAAAATCACGAAAGCGAGGATTGTTTAGTGATAAAATATCTATATAACGGAAGTTGAAATTAAAGGACTGGGCCAGTTTTTTTACTGTTTTCGAAACAGTAATTTGCGATCGGCTTGAAGCCA
>MJUU01055142.1:0-12956 GCA_002080025.1 Modiolus philippinarum | reverse complement strand
TCTGGTCATTTAGGAATCAAGAAAACACTAGGTAGAATCCGCTTGAAGTATTTCTGGCCAAATGTAAGTAGTGATGTTCGCAATTATATCGCGGGATGCGATCCTTGTTGGAGACGGAAACGCTCGCTAAAGAACAAACGAGCTCCAATGCAAGTCGTAAGAGTGGGACTTCCGATGGAACGGATGGCAACAGATATCCTTGGAGAGTTACCAGAAACTGAGGACGGAAATAAGTATATTTTGGTAATCTCAGATTATTTTACCAAGTGGACGGAATCATATCCAATGAAGAACATGGAGTCGGAGACCGTTGCCAAAATAATTGTAGAAGAATTTGTTTCTAGGTTCGGGGTCCCGCAAGTCATTCATTCCGATCAGGGCAAGCAATATGAGAGCCGGTTGTTCCAAGAAATGTGCAGATTATTGCATATAACCAAAACCAGGACCACTGCATATCATCCACAGTCAGATGGCATGGTTGAGCGCTTCAATGGAACTTTAGAAGCTATGCTTAGTGCATATGTACAGGATAACCATCGGGATTGGGATAAACATTTGCCTTACGTAATGATGGCTTATCGCGCGGCCGAACACGAGACAACGGGATTTAGTCCAAACATGTTAATGCTTGGACGAGAGACAAGTACCCCACTAGATATTATTTATGAAATGCCATCAAGTATCAAAACGATCCCAGCTAATATGTGGGTTTGGGAGTTGAAAGAAAAACTAGAAACTGCCCATAGAATGGTCCGAAATTATTTCGGAACGGCTAATAATAGGTATAAAACATATCATGACCATAAAATGTCCTGGGAACAATTTAAACCGGGTGACCAAGTATATGTATACTTCCCCCAAAAGAAAGTTGGATGTACTCCGAAATTTACATCATTTTGGAGAGGCCCATATAATGTATTGAGCAAACATTCAGAGGTATTATATGGGGTTGACTGTGGGAGAAAGGGTAGTGAAATAGTGATTCACTGTGATAGATTGAGGAGAAAAATTGTACAAAAACTTAGGGGAGAAAGCGAAGAAACAGAAATGAACATCGAAGACGTTCCAAATATTGACCAAGCAGATGAGACCGACCCAGTTGAGAACTTAGTTCCAAACCCAGGTCGGCCAAAAAGAGAAATTCGCGTCCCAGCCCGTTATAAAGATTATGTGATGCCATAGATTATTTTAGTTTGAGATTTTAAGTTTTGTATATAGGTTATTGTTTTTTTAAAAGTATGTTCATTTATTTTTTTGCAGACATGGTTAACACGAAAATAACTCCAAGAAAAACCAAAGAGGTCAAACTTGTTTCATTATGCCCCATATGTAAAGATGAATTTCAGACTGAGGAGAGACTGAAAAATCACATATTGGAGTGTGCTCGTAACAAACTAGAGATTAAATGTGAGACATGCGGGGCTACCTTCAAAAGGAAGGAATATCTGAAAAAGCATCTTAAGAGGGTCCATGGACAAGGAAGTAGCCAGGATTATCGAGTCGTAGAAGTAGAAGGAAACGATAAAGAAAAGTATGATTTTACTACGGACAAAGAAGAGTCCGATAAAGAATCAGATCATGATGACATCGACAAATATGATCCTGGAAACCTAATAGGAGAAATATCAAATGATGAGGCAAGTGACAATGAGAAAAATGATGCCTTTGAAAATGATAAGGAGGATGCAGAGAAAGAAAAGGATGTAGAAGTTGGAAGAATGGTACGGAAACCATGTCATCCATTGCAAGTTTTTGCACCAAAGAGGGTTGCATTAGTTAACAGTGTTGAAAAGAACAGTTGTGTTGATGAAACTGATATCAATGATAATAAGATAAAGTCGGTTTCGGAACCGGAAATTCAGTATGAAGAACCTCAACTTAAGAAAAGAAAGAGAAGGAAACTAGTTAGAATTTGCACAAAGTATATTGAAAACAACAAGCAAATTGAAAGATTTGAAGAAGAACAGGAATTGTTTGAGTAAAAGAGTTTTCGGAATTTGGTATACATGTCAGAATGTTTTCACAATGAGATTTTGTCTGAATGATGCTTGTTTTTATATACATTTAGATATGTAAATATGTTAAATGATTTATTACAAATATGAGAGTCACTCATATTGAATGGTATATTGTGTTTATTTTTATTTACAATAAATCAGTCCGGTCAGACTGGGGACGTTAACTCCAAGGCTCGTGTACGGGGAAACGTCCAGCCCTGTGCACGTAAAAGAACCCTAACCTAAGGCCAACGTGCTAAGGTTTAACAGGCAAAATTTCTTCCTACCGGTTGTTTTGGGTAAAATTTTTACAGTGGCAGTCAAAATTTTTGTTTGGATTGGTTAACTTGGTCAAACAAATTCTTTAAAAACAGTTATTTTAAGTTGCTCCATAAGGTATCATAGAGTATACTGGTGGTTATGTTCACATTCTATAAGGTCTTGCGAGGACGCATGAAATCGGAGGCACGGGTAGTGTTACAAAATTTGAATGTTACAAAATTATGTGTATTTGGGATTCTCAACAAGTACACAACAGGGAATGTGTATTGGCTTTGTTAAGTATTTAAATACCTTCGAACGATTAAATTGTGTCAACAGACGATAACGGTATTGATTTTTCTATTAATAGATTTTGATTAACCTGTAGCTATTCGTAAATCTTGGATTGTTCCTTAAAACTTATAATAAAGACAGAGAATATCGAATAACATTGCAGTACTATATAAATGCGGCAATACACAAATGTCGTCAGTCTGACTTATTGCGTTGCAGTGAACAGATCAAAAAGTTGAATTGGTTAGTATACGATACGAAGAAGGCTTGGATAAGGTTGTAAAGGACGAAGCAATATTACAGCCATATACGTATATAAAGTCTGGTACAGACTTGGATTAGGCACAGCCAGTTCGGCGTGACTAGGTTTAGCCCGGGTTATTCGGGTTGTGTTTCTTGATCAGTATTTGATCTCTATTTCTGCGAACTATGTCAGTAACCTGAGGTTGATGACTTGTTTGTAGATGATAAGCTTTTCTTCAGCTGTACCACTAACGTTTTGCATAAAAGTTATTTGATTATCGTAAGGGTTGTCTCAGACGTACCTGCATCAGACTGCGCCATACGTGCATGCATCAGACTGGTTGGCTATACATGCATGCATCGGACAGGTCGTCTCAGCCGTTGTGAAGTTAGCATCGCACGGCATCTCAGATAAGAAACAAACAGTTCTTGATTGATAATTTATTAGATACAAATATACACACATGAAATTGTCTATACATTTTGTTTAAACTTCCGACATGTACGGATCACTATCATCAATAGGCATACATTATACTAATAAACTCGCACAATTTGTAAACTTCTATTTCAAAGTAAATATACATATTCTCCATATCAGATCCCAGTAAAACTGGTACGAACCTGAAACTGTCTTGGTCAATTCAAACTTCAGATACTCGGCACGTTACAAAAGGAGCAATAACATCAAAATGGCCAAGTCGACGACTGAAGCCACAATTTCGGGGTTGGATCTCTCAGCATGGGCTTCATTTTCATTTTTTAAGTTTTCACTTCAATTTTCAATACTTCAAAATGTTTATATATTTTGAGATCCTTTTTTCTATATTATTTGTCTGTATTCCTCAGTCCTATGAAAAAAAATGCAATTATCCGGCATTAATCTTAAGCTCATTAGTACTTTTCGACCAACTTGCAACAAATTGTAGGTGTTTCTTGCAGTAGAACGAGTCTATTTGTTTCTGGCTGACGAAGTATTATCAAAATCCCGCCGTCCGCAAAAATAAGCTAAATATTTAGTATTTCGATTGTTTTTATAGTGAATTTGCAGGAAAAAAACATTTTTAACAGTGTTGTGGTGGTATTATTTGAAAATCTACAACTGAATCTTCCTAGTTATAATTATGTCACAGTATATCTAGAGCTCATTTTCGACCGCCGTAAGCAAAATTTCATGAGCTTGGAAAGTTTTTTGGTTGCATTTAGCAAACGAGCGTTTTTTTCATAAAAACTATGTTCCGTGCTGACAGCCATGTTTTTATTGGATCGGAACAAAATGAGCAATCTTTGTAAGAACCTTCCATACATCATTCCTCTTAAGTTTGGTTGAATTTGCTTCAGAGAATTCAGAGGAGAAGATGAAAATGTGATTTTTTCCATAGGGTCCAAAGTTTAATTATGTTCCATGCTGGTGGCCATGTTTTTCATCGGATCGTAACAAAATGAGCAATCTTTGTTTAGGATCTTTAGGACATCATTCCTGTAAAGTTTGATGCATTTGCACTTGAACGAAATGAGCAATCTTTGTAAAGGACCTTCCATACATCATTCCTGTAAAGTTTTGTTGAATTCTCTTCACTGGTTTCAGAGGAGAAGATGAAAACGGACGGACGGACGACGGACGCCAAGTGATGGCATTAGCTCACAATGACCTTTTGAGTCAGGTGAGCTAAAAATGTGCTTATTTTAAAACTATTTTAAGCGCTTGCGGCTATGTTTTTTATCGTATCGGAACAAAATGAGGAATCTTTGTTCTGTAAAAAATTGATGAATTTTTCTTCAGTGGTTCCAGAGAAGATAAACAATTTATTTTCTTAAAGCTTCGGATGTCCATACCTTTATTCAGATCTGGTGGTCATTTTTTATCAAATCGAATTGAAATGAGCAATCTTTCTGAAGCACCTCCCTTATAATTCCTGTAAATTTTAGGTGAATTTGCTTGAGAGGAGATGACGAAAATGTGATATATGCATAGATTCAAACTTTAAAACTATGTTCCGCGGAAGGGGCTTTGTTTCTTTTCAAATCAAAACGAAATGCGCAATCTTTGTAAAGGACCTTCCATACATCATTTCTGTAAAGTTTGATTAAATTTGCTTTAATCGTTCCAGATTAGACAAAACTGTAATTTTCTATAGGTTCCAAATTTTTTAATGCTCTGGCGGCCATGTTTTTAGTCAGATCGAAACGAAATGAGCAATATTTGTAAAGGATCTCCATATATCATTTCTGTAAAGTTTGGTTGAATTTCCTTCGGCAGATTCAGAGGAGGAAATAAAAAAATATTTTTCACAGGGTGCAATGTTTAAGCGCTGGCGGTCATGTTTTATATCGGATAGGAACGAAATGAGCAATCTATGTAAAAATTAAAGGCCTTCAATACACCATTCCTGCAAAGTTTGGTTGAATTTGCTTCAGTAGTATAAGATAAAAATATGAAAAGTAAACGGACCGACCATAGACGACAAAATGAGGACAATAGCTCACACTGACTCTTCAAATCAAGTAAGCTATACTTGAACAAGAACATGACAAAACTATATCATAAAAACTAAAATTACAAACAAAGGATAACAGTAAACATCTACAATGTCCGAAAACTACAATCACATGCCACAATTCACCAGCGAACTGCACTAGAAAAGCACTTATAAAGGTATCATGGGGTGCTTAGGAAAGGTAAGCATGATCTGCTCAACGCGTAGAACCCGTCATACTTAAGTTTTGGCATAACTAACTAAACCGTCTAATCATCTTCAAAATTTTTAGGTTTTTTATACTATTTTCTGTAATTTATTACCTGATAATTTCAAGGGTTGCACAGCAGAACAAAATATTCAATTTGTATCAAAATTTACAAATCCGTGTTTTTCGACAGGGAACAACAACTTGTTTTTTTATCTTAGCTACAAAGTTGTGTATTACGTATTGCTATGCAACAAACTCAGAGATGACTAATGTCGATTGTGAAACACATAAGCAAGTCGGTTTGTCAGCGCGGCATTGAATCTACAAACTAGTAGTGGGATGGAAACCTAGTAAAGCAGAGAAATAACGAAAGACACAAGACGAAATGAAAAAGCCATCAAACGATAAAGCTGAACGGATTAACCGCAAACTCAGAGTTATTTCGGCTATAAAAGACCGGACAACCACGGGAGGATTGGGAGCGCCGCTTCACTTGATACTACGCAACAGCACACGCCGATGGAGAAGGAGGAACCACTGATCAGGCGAAGGTTATCGTCTTCAGTGAAAAGGGGATTCGAGATATTAGGAAAACCGTCGGAGAAAACAACTTTAGGATGAAATATGTTAGAATATTACACAACCAAATGATTGCAGTCGGCGACATTGAAAAACATATGATGCAATTCATATCCCCTTAAAACGCCATTAAAAGTTTTAACTTCGTAATTTTCAACCCCTTTTCCCGAAATGCATTAGAAAAAAACGGAACCAATAATTCTATAATGGAGTCCCGTTTCAATTCAAGACAATTTTTTTTTGCAATGGACCTTTCTTGTAAGCTTTAGTTCCTTGTTGTCTGCCTTGAGTAAGATTGATGTATGAGGACGTAACAAATACGGACTTCCGAGATAGGAACTCTCGTGTAGGCAGAAACGATCGCCTCAAAAACCAGTAAGACGGACTGACATATTGAAATAAATACATGCCACATGAAAAAAAAAAACAATATGTTTATGAATTGAAGTGTATACTTATACTTGTTCCTAAATGACAATTCCTTAACTAGATTTTAATTAACGAAAAACAATTAACTTGAATCGCTACAACAGATTCAATATAAATCCCCCTCAGCTCAACAGTGTTCATTAATTAACTATTCCCTCTCAATGTATTGATGTATTGATTTTTTAAGAATAGTATCAGAACTTAAATCCGGTTTGAACACGACTCAGAAGTCCCTTAGTCATAAGCGATAGCGGAACTTCATCAAAATAATGCTTGAATGTCAATACCTCCGTATTTTGTTATGTTGCGAACTCCAAACAAGAGAAACGATGAAGTCTGATTGGGTTTCAAGACATTCTGGTTTATTCCAGTAAAGGTATTTTTCAACGTGATATTCAAGTCGACGAAACACACACATATTACTAAATAAATTTACTTGAACTTTTTTTTTTTTTTATTTTTCCACTGTATCCAGTCCAAGTTGTTCCTCTTTGTTTATGATAAACCGATTGCAATTTATCACGAAGACAGAGAAAATCCGGTGGTATTTAAACAATAGAATATGAACTCTCTTTTAGAAAAGATAAAAATGTCGATTGCAATGTGTACCTCGTTGTTAGGGGACGACCATTTGATTCTGAGGGGGGTGGGGCTGTTAGATTTTGTAAAGAAATATTCTGTCCCTGAAAAAGTTGGAAATAAATAATCTGGCCTGCACATCCAAGAAAATAAATAATCTGACCTTAGATTTATTGGTACGATAATATGTTATTGAAAAGAAAATTTTTCGCCGCACCGCGGCGAAAAATAAATATTCTGGCCCGCAAAATTTTTAAAATAAATAATCTGCCTCGACAGAATTTGCCAGCCCCAAAGAATCAACCCCCCCCCTCAGAATCAAATGGTCGTCTCCTTAAGACCTGATAAGAGTTACATATAACAAATTTATACTCTCTTATGTTCATGTGACGTATCTTGATATTGGCAAATGACATTTTTAAAAAATTTTGATATTTCTTGCATATTTTTTAGTGAGATTTCCCGGAATATACCTTGTTCCAAAGAGTTTTGGCTCTAGGCATTTCTTTATAACGAAACTTTTCATGAAAAAATATACTTTGCAATTAAGTATTTATCGATTCATTTGCAAATTTTGGACTTGGTACACGTAGTGGTTTCGACGAAATAAAGCATATAAAACGACCATTTCTACCTCGCAACCGTCCACGTAACATAAACAAAATCGATTTTTACTCACTAAGCACGTGGGGTCTTTTGAATGGGCTTTAACTGAAGGCATGCCCTTTACTTTGATTGAACCAATGAAATCTTGTGTTGATGATTACCCTTTGAGATCGTGGGTATAAAAGGGAAAAAGCGCTGTTTCGAGACGATATGATTTTGCCTAGTAACATAGAATTAATTTTGGATCTCATCGTTGCTTATGCAAGAAACGTCACTAAATTGACCTATAAAAAAGTATGTTAAAAATATCTGCACATATAAATATAAATTCTCTAAATTTTATTATAGATACATTGACTTATTAAGAAAATTTGGTTCTACATGCAGGGCTCTTATACATCAGGGCATTTCACATCAAAACTTCTATGGCAATATCATTTACAAAGCGCATAAATTCAATAATTGTCCTTCCAAACTTATTAATCCGTTGAACAAACTTATTCATAAAGGATATAAATACAGCATTGTTGTTAAATCTTTACTTCTAGTTTTTGTTGGCAAAAATATTGATCATCTCCTAAATGCTTTACACCATAACTAAATTTAAACATTTTTTCATATTGGCAGTATTTGGCATTGCACAATATCATGTTCTTCTTTCATAATTGATGATGTTGTTATACAAAATCTATTTAGAAGTATTTCAATTGAAATTTCATATGTAAGAAGGCTTGATATCATAGTCAATGGAAATTATGTCCTTAGCTAGCTGTCAGTAACTGCGAGCATTTGTCCTGACAGTACCTGTGTGTATTGTCTTCATGTTTTATATTGTGATAAATTGGTATCTTTTTAACAAAATCATTGATATAGTTCCTTCATTTTCTTCAATGTCTAAAGATGATCAGTTCAAGTTTATTTTGACTAGTCAGGATATGGATATATCCAAAGTGATTATTTCTGGTGTGAATAAAATGTATAATTTAAAAAAAAAATATAAACAAAACTAGTTGAATAACGTGTAGCATTGTCATGATTGTACATGTAATTTATTTTCTGTTATAGTTTATAATACTTATAAAATATACTGAATAGTCAATATTTGAACATTTAGGTATCAGTGAATTTTATATAATAATGTCATATGTATAACTATAGCTTATTCTTATGTATGTATGTTTGTTTGTTCTGTTATATCTTTGTTAATTGATGATAGATCAATGTTTGGTCTTTAATTCAATAAAATTTACTTACTTACTTACTTACTGTACTTCATTGTAAGGGTACTCGTCTTGATAAGTTGGACTTTTTGTTAGATTGATTTTTTACTGTGAGTCTTTTTGTGTATTTATTTTTAGCCATTCACGACACATGGGGGAGGGTTTGGATCCAAGAAAACGAGTTTAACCCCACCGCAATTTTTGCGCCTGTCCCAAGTCAGGAATATGTTGGTCATTGGCTTGTCCTTGCCTTCTTATAAAATTTTAGTTTCTTGATATTTGGGTTATTGGATGTGTTTTGTTTCCATTGATTTATTCACTTTTTTACCTTTTTGGGGCCATTCAGGGCTTACTATATGGTGTGAGGTTCCTCACTGTTCTTAAGACCATATGGTGACCCCTAGATGTTTTGTTTTGGGTCGTTTTAACCTGGATATGGGATGTTGTCTCCTTGACATTTACCCCATTTCCTTTCTTTTCATATATAATCTTGTCTGGGTACATACATTTTAACACCCTATAGCAAATTTTATTGATTTTGACCAGTCTGTCCCTTGAATATTTTCATCACGACAGTAAATTATGAAAGAAATTCCTATATTACGTCTTCTTGGAGGCCAGTTTAATCGCTTTTTAACTACAAAGTAAAGATCTGGGAATTGAATGACGTTTTCACTATATACTGTATATCTTCTTCGACATGCTGTTAATTTGTTCCGTAAAAGTTATGAAGACAGAAGAGCTCTTCTACAAGGGAGATAATCTTATACCACTAGATTTCCCCTTGATGGGCCACTTCCAAATATGGTAATAGGATACTTAATCATTTAGAATGATGTGTGTTATATCTGCTTACTGGGGGGATGTTCCTATAAGTCACAAATGTACCCTTTATAACCTGTTAACAGCTAAAGCCGTCTGTAGTGCATACATACAGCATTGTACGTCCGTATTAAGCCATTTTACATTATTTATTTTAAAGAATTACATTTTACGGAAACCAAGACTTGATTTTGGTCACTATTTCAAGAATTTTATATTGATGCTTTGTAAAAAAAAACATTGTAAGTAGAAAATTTTGAACAAAATTTGATAGGTTAGTGTGCTCATTTTGGAGTAAGAGGTATTTGAAATTTTGGCGGGAAACCAAAGTCCACTAGATTTTGCATTGACATTGCATGGAGGATTTATTTCTTTAAACAACCATGAACGAATATTAAGTTTTTCATAATTCTTTTTTCAACACTCACCTTGCGATATAAAATCAAATTTTGAACGAAAAAGTGGGATCAGTCTGCGAAAAATTCGAATACATTATAATGGATTAAATCAGAGAAGTTCGAAAATCGAACACAAAGTCTAAACCTTGACGAGTGACGCACCTATAGACCAATTTTTCTGTTGAGAGTATATATTAGCTAAAAATTATTACAAAACTATGCAAAAATGTCGAAATCTACTGACATTGCATTCAAATAACAATTAACATGGGTGGGTCCAGGATTTGAAGTTAGAGGGGCTCAATTTAAAAAAATGTCAAGCGGCGCGTTGCATGATTGTTTTAGACAAATATATTGAAGGTAACCATAATTTTACCATAAATTTATATTTTTTGCCGTTTTTTGTTTGGTTGCACGCCTCTCATGCTACTCCTTAAATCCAAGCCTGAGTTGTAGTAATTTGTAGTAATGAATATTGAAATGCAGACGAATTGATCTACTAGTATCCTGCAAAGTATATCTTACAGATGACTTGTGAATCAGTTTTGATAGAACTAAATTCATTCATAAAACGGGTTGATTGCAAGGAAAATGTCCATACCTCTTTAGCACTGCAAAATGACAATTAAACTTATGAAAGGGTACTTGTTCTAATATGATTTTTCATGTCTATACAATTCAAAAACCACAAAGCCGTGTCTCCGAGACGGACAACGTGTCATTCAATGTGTCAAGGAAGTTCAAAAACAATGTCGGGGAAGGTACGCGTTACTCTAGTTATATATCCTGTCCTATCAAATTTAACACTTCCTTACTAAATCAAGGCATTGACAAATGGACGGATGTGTGCATCGCGCACGAATACAAAACAGCGGGAAAGGGTGGATCTTGAATCAAATCAAAACAGAGGCTACACAAATGTAGACAACATGTTTACCTTTCCGGGGCAACTGCTATTGAGGTTTCAGAGAAAATATTTCGAATGCATTTCCATTGGGTCTATTTAAGAAATAAAACATGGATGCCATACTATATTGTTATTATAACATGGGCTTGAGTTGTTTTTGCAAATATTTTATCCCGAGCGTTAGCGAGGTGTAAAATATGCAAAAACAACGAAAACCCATCTTATAATGTCAATATAGTATTTGGCGGGTATGATATATTTCGATTCTAATATGGAAATTTAACCAATTAGCAGCGACTATCTAATGGTGCCGTAATATTTTGATATTTGATAAACAAACTCGCCGACAAAAAAATCCACAAATACAATAAAACCTTACTTTTGTTTGATTTAATTGTTATTTTAACTGTATAAAATGCCTCAAGTCCTCTTAATCTCCATTCATACTTTCCAACCAACGCTGCTTACGAACCAGACATTACGATTTTATGTGTGACGTCACAAGTAGGAAAATTAAAATTTGTCCCGAACATTGCCTTTTCAAGTAGAAAAAAAATTCCACAATAAATTTCGGAAACAAATTTAATTAAAAATTTGTTAGTGGATGGTAGATTTTTTAGTTAAAATGAAAAATAGTTTCAACATATGCAGTGGAAACTATGCATCTTTTGCGCATGTGCTAAGAGTGTTATGTTGGTATTATAACATAATTCTATTTACAAAGCTAATACAGGAAGCCATATTAAAATCAGCTATATTCCCCGTATTTGCCAGTTATTGTACGAATCTACAAAAATAGCATTTTTGTAGGGGACTACCTCAGGACTTCTGTGACCACGCTTGGTTCCAATTGGAACAGTAGTGTCAGGGAAGATTTTTGAAAATGCTCAAAAATGGTCCAACGTTAAACTATGTTCGCTGCTGGAAACCATAAGGTCCATTTTTAAACTATGTTGACAGCCTGTGGCCATCTTGGAAAAGGTGAAATCTTAAAACAATATCTTTAAGGGACCATCCACAGACTATTGTCGCCAAATTTGGTTCCAGTTTGCTCAGTAGTTTCGGAAGGGAAGATCTCTGCCTGCGTTTTGCAATGAGGACCAATCTTAATATATTTCTTTCTGGCGACCAATTTGGCCAAGGTACGAAGACACTTTTTAAAGAAGACCACCCAAGGACGATGGTAGCAAAATTTGGTTTCAATTGGCTCAGTAATTTGATTAGTTTTAAAGCCAAGTTTTTCTAAGCTCTGTTTGGATTATAAGGCTGCACTAAAACTAAAAATTGTCACAAATATTTAACTTTTGGTAAATGTATATTCGTACGAACTATTGCAAACCAAAGACAAGTAAAATATGTTTTTAATTGATCCATGATTTTGATCGCTGTGTGTTGCAATAATCTATCCATTCTCTTGATTTTTTCGTTCGGATTTTCCTGTCACGAATAAAAACTATTTTATATATATTATTTGCACACGCCAGGAAATTGTCTGTCATACTCGTAAAGTGTTATCTGCTCTCAGAGTCCCGATCTCGTAGATATGAGCGCCTTCGCCCGCGATAATCGAGGCTATAAATTTCTCTTGAGCATCATCGACGTCTTCTCCAAGTACGGCTGGCTGGTGCCGCTCAAGGAAAAGAAAGGTGCAACGGTGCGAGATGCCTTCCGGACCGTCTTCAAGGATCACGCCCCGCAGAAGCTATGGACCGATAAGGGCACGGAATTTTATAATCGTGAGATGAAGGATCTGCTGCAGAAGCTTGATATCGATCTCTACTCCACGGAGAATGAGGAGAAATCAAGCGTCGTCGAGCGCTGGAATCGCACCATGAAGGAGAAGATGTTCAAGTACTTCTAGGCCAATTCTACACGCACCTACCTTCACGTCTTGGACGATCTCGTCCGCCAGTATAATACCACCAAGCATCGA
>MJUU01055140.1:17266-35355 GCA_002080025.1 Modiolus philippinarum | reverse complement strand
CTGGACTTATCAACTTCAGTACCCTAATGTTGTGGGCTGTCAAAGAAATAGGAGCCGGTAGAAATTCCTAAAATTTAGATATGATATAAATCAAAGGACAAATTTGGTATAGACAAAAAAATCAAGTACTTTGCGGCAATCCTTGAAAACGTTAACATGTAACCCTATGGGAAAAGTGAAAAAAATAGGTCTTTGACCTTATTCCGGTTTTGCCTGACATCCACTTCCGGTTAACGTACTTACTTAATTTTCAGACATCTTGGTCAACTGTAGATTTTTGATAAGATTATCAGTAACTTTATATTTTCTACTTTTAGGTATTGAAACAAATTTCACAAAATCTTTATACATAATGCCATTGTGCACTCTTAACTATTTTTTCTGTTCCAAAGTTTTTTTTGGGGGGGACCTTATACTCCACTGGAGAGTGAGGATATCAAGTCAGGCAATACGACCCCTTAGTAAAGCTATATCATTACTACAAAATACTATGATACAATATGATTACAATCAGTTGATAGCTCAAAAGAACTGAAAGTTGTTTTTTTTTTAATCTCCTGAATTTTGTTCTTTTCTTGGTTATAATATCTTTTTTACTGATAATATCTTTTTATTGACTTCATAAACGGATGAAGAAATTTTACATGAGACAAAATTCCAACTTATTCAAGCTAAAACTGAGTAATAGAACAATACTTTGGATTTTTGTTACCGACATCGCGCAAACAAGGAGCTGTGTTTGTCTTTTGCTCATACAAGAAAGATGGTTCTCAGATGTAAAACATGACATTATTCATGGAGGATAGCTTAATGGGATTACCATTATATGAAATGATTATACTTATAAAGACACTGGCAATTTTATGTCGTTTATTATCAGTTGAGGGGTTAAGGTGTTAGCCATGCTATCATCAATAGTTCACTAATGATCAAATAAACCTAGAAGCACAATGTTATTAGTAGTGATTTAGTTTAACAGGAAAAGCATGTGTCATTCAGGACCAATTCTTCATAATCCTTTGTTAGTCTGATTCTGTCGATTTATAACAAAATATTTTAAATAATGTCATAAAACAATATTTCGAATTATGCCAGACTAATTAATCGGTTTCATTTTATTTGGTTATTTAGTATCTCATTTTGAAAAGTATATTTTTGGACAAATCTGCACTGCATAATTGTGAATGAGTAAACTGCTAGTCAAGTGATTTTGTTTAGTTATGACTACTTCATGATGTGTTCCTTGATCTTCCTTGAAATTAGAGAAACAAAGTGCATCTTACAGTGTAAAAAAATACCATATTTCTGATTCGAAATTTGAACAAAGGTTCAACCTTTTCATCGAATTTGTGTAGATCAAGTTACTTTACAATATCAGTCGAATACCAAAGGATCAAACCACAAGATTATACAAATCAAGTCGTCCAGAGACGCGGCAAAGCTTCTGTAAATAGCTTTAGTAATCTGACAATAACATCGAAGAATCGTTACCACAGAAATAACTAACGAAAACAACACTAAAATTCAACATTATGATTTACAAGACAATGCAAAAAACCTAAGCACTGACAGTTTAAACCCAAATAAAACCAAGAGTGATATCAGGTGTTTCGGAAGTTACTCAAGTCCTGCTCTGTATACATCATCAGTTACATTGTCAGCGGGTCAATCCAGGGAAAAGTCAAAATCAGTAATGTCAAATTCGCGAACACATGAATGTAGCTGAAAATGTCTGTTTTTATTTCATATCTACCTATGATGTCGTGGTGACGGCCATAGCATTTTTGTCGATACGAAAGTCACAAATGCTGAACATATCCTCGAATATATATATATATATATATATATATATATAAGCAGTGTATTTTCATGTGCTTTTGACTTTTTCACAAAGTCACTGTATGAACTACAAGCTCCACAGTTTACAAGTAAACTGTGATAGATACACTCCAGACGCTAGGGGTAGATATACTGCTGCTAAGATTGCTGCTAAGAAAGGAAATGTTTACAATTGGGAAGTCAAAATCATCACGTTTTTCATTTAGCATAGACATTAGACGTCCAAGGTGACGGTTTAAAGCAGACTTGGATGTATCGTTTGTCACTTTAATTCCAAGCTCATTTTGGTCGATCCGATGTAAATATTCTTTATATCTTGTTTTATGAGAACGTACAATATATTTGAAGCCGAGATAAATGACTTACCTAGTTTTGTTTGTTTCTGTTGTATGAATATTGTATAATTTTTGCTTCATACGAATAGGAATCCCCATTTTTTATTGAAAATCTTTCCCTTCAAAATCATCGAAAATTTTGTCGATCAAAAATCAAGCATCCTTTTACGTCATTTTCAATGTATTTTTTTACAAAATATGTTTAATATTTTCCTATTACCAAAAGGAAAAACTTGCGTTCTACATTTTGGTGCAGAAGCATTAACAATTAGTATCAAAATTATTAATTTTCCAAACACAGACAGTAATATTCCAGCTTTTCCTGCTTACGGAGTGTATGTTTTATATTTGTTACGTTACGCGAGAGCTAGCACAAATTATACAGACTTTTTCATTAGACATAGCTTTCTCCCACCTCGGTCAAAGAAAATCAATTGTTTTCGCAGTGCAAGATTTTTCTGTCTTAAGGTAATAGGTACGTAAATAGCAAAGTTTCCGGATTTCGATGAAATTTTACATGCAAGTGCATCAAATGAAGCTGAACTCCAAGGGGAAATAAATTCAGTATAGCTATTTTTATGTTTGAAATGTTACCAACTGATCAGTTATGTTGTTTTCATATAGAAACCATGTATAAAACGTACAGAAAAATAATATATGAAACGTCTTTAAATTGCGAGTTTATGAAAACGTATCCTACAATTTTTCTACGAAAATGATATGTTTTAAACAATGAAATTCCCATTTTAATGGTGTAAATTTTATATAGGGTCACCGAACTAATTTCGCCGGTATAAATAGTTGAACATAGAATAGGCACGCCAAAAATGGATTTTTTCGATAAAATCCGCCGTCAAAATAGCAGTTCGTCGTCGATAAAAGTTATGATTTTAGGCGTGATTTGAAAGATGAACATCTATTCAGCGATTTATACCTCGAAAACGAACTCTGTGACCCTATAAAAAATTATATCAATAAAACAAAAATTTCTTTGGCAACATAATATCAATTTTTCAGAAAAATTGTAGGGTACAGTTTGAAACGACGATAATTTAAAGTGAAAATTAAAATTATTTTACGTTCATTCTAAAGCAAATTTATAACGTTCACCGGTAGAGGCGCTTATTTACGTACCTCTCACCTTAAAACACATCATAAATGCCTAAATGGTCGGCACTGAAATAACCCTAAACTCGAGCGCCTGCTCCATGCTTTATGACGTCGTGAAAAGGGAAGTAATTCACTTATGTCAACAATGGCATTTCGATGGTGTTTTGTTTGCCAAGGGGGAGAAAAATAATCAAACACCAGTGAGAGGGTCAGACAAAAAAATCTCAGACACCCTCGGGTAAGATTTCTGGCGTCTCGGACTCAGTAAGCTTCGTCCGAGTACTTGAAATCTTACCCTTGGGTGTCTGAGATTTTTCTGTCTGACCCTCGCCCTGGTGTTAGATTCTGATAATCTCGTTACCACTTTATTAATCAAGGCTAAAAATGCCGTCTCATACGATCATTAAAAAGTTCTTAAATAAATATCAGACCCTTGTGGAAAAATTGAAGTTTCGGTCCGAACTTTGATTCAAGATTCTTTTTACTTAGTACTGGGGTGATCATTTCTTTTAAGTGCCTACGACCCTTCAATAGCTATTGCTGTTGAATTGCTACCGGACACTATTGCAATGGAAGGAGACGTTTGGCTACCCACCATTTCTTTTGAAATGCCTATACCAAGTCAGGACCATTGCGGTCGACAATTTTACCGCTGGTTTACACCTGATTGGTCTTTTTGTCTGATCGACTTCGGCTCTTGACAACTTTGTTCGGTATTTTTTTTTTATTGCCCACATCGACTGATGTTAGTCTAGTATGTGGAAAGGTACATATAAAAAGTAGAAAATCAGACGTTAGAATGCTATGACAATATGTGAGACTGTTTGACGAGAGCTGTACAAGGAGACCTTTGGGATTTTTAAGAATTTACAACTTTTTCTCTCTGCTGGAAGAATAGGCTATTTTTAGCTTTTTAGACCATCTCTACAACTAATAAAGTGGTAAGGAGTTTGAATAAGGCTTTAGTTGTTGCATCTTGCAGACTAAACTCTGTCTTGTACTGGAACCCATCTGTCTTTTTGTCGAATAAAGTTTGCAATTTTTCAAAGGAACTCAACTCAATTATTCTTGTTCAATGTTATACAATAATTTTTTTTACAGAACTTAAGGTGTCTCAGTGGTATTATTCCGCCATTTTTGTGTAATACTTGTTAATTAAGGTATCATTCATCAAAAAATTTAACAAAATAGTTATTTAAAATGAATAGAAAGTTCCAAAGTATTTTAAATTATTTTTCCCAATCACTTTTACAACATTTTGAGTAATAAAGAGCTGCGCCAAGAGCGCATGATACGCCCGTCCCCACTTTAAAGCAAACTGATTAAATGATTCTTGAAATTAAAAACTCCATATGAACAAA
The DNA here is from genome assembly GCA_002080025.1 of Modiolus philippinarum. Lineage (NCBI taxonomy): Eukaryota > Metazoa > Mollusca > Bivalvia > Mytilida > Modiolidae > Modiolus > Modiolus philippinarum. The sequence continues at coordinate 30,710 of MJUU01055140.1, read as the reverse complement.
CATGGCAAGGGACTTCTGATATGCACAAATTATTTCATCTGATGTTAAACAGTAAAAAATGTATATTGGTTTAGGGGTAGTAATGTCTTAAAATTAAAGAATATCAGTGTGTAGACAGAAATTGCAATTTCAAACCTTTATGAAATAATCAAAGTCCTATAACTCTGGAACGAAAAATCCTTCCACAAAATAAAACGATAGGGATCTTTCTTCGATCATATCCAACAATCTTGCAAAGTTTCAAGAAAAATGAATAAAGCGTTCTCTAGCTAGAATATGACGTGTGGACGGAAATGGTATTTCATGTTTTTTTTTAAATAATTAAAGTCCCATAACTCTGTAAAGAAAAATCCATCGACAAAATAAAATAATAGGGAGCTTTCTCTCGTCATATCCAACAATCCTCCAAAGTTACAAGAAAAATGATCAAAGCGTTCTCTAGTTAGAGTACGACATGTGGCCGAAAATTGCAATTTCAAGCTTTTTTGAAACAATCAAAGTCCCATAACTCTGGAAAGAAAAATCCAAAGACAAAATAAAACGAAAGGGAGCTTTCTTCCATCATACCCAACAATCCTGCAAAGTTTCAAGAAAAATGTTCAAAGCTTTTTCTAGTAAGAGTAAGACATGTGGACAAAAATTGCAATTTCAAGCTTTTATGAAATAATCAAAGTCCATAACTCTGGAACGAAAAATCCGACGACAAAATAAAACAATAGGGAGCTTTCTTCCGTCATATCCAACAATCTTGCAAAGTTTCAAGAAAAATGTTCAAAGCGTTTTCTAGTTAGAGTACGACGTGTGGACGGACGGACAGACAGACAGACAGACGGACGGACACCGGTATACCATAATACGTCCCGTCAAAGACGGGAGTATACAAAAGGGTGAACTAGGACACACAAGCTTTAAATCTTTTGCTGGATTTACATAACACAAAATTATGCAAATAAATAAAAGTGACAACGAAATTCCGAATCAATTACAGGGAGAGACCAGTATGGAAAATCCGTATAACATACGACAGAACCCAACACAGAACAAGGGAGATAATTTGATAAATGAAATTTAACATAGATATCACTGGAAAAATTAACGTTTCGCAATTTATCTCTCTTAATTCAATGGTGATCCTTAATTTTTATTTTTTTATATGTAAACTATATGATGATTTGAAAACACATGCAAAGTATGTGCACTTAAAGTTTTTGCACTTAAATGCATGGTAAACCTCTATTTTATATTTTGAACAATAATACAATTGTGTTTTCACAAATTTCTATAATAGGAAAATAATAGCCTGCAGACACCTTAAATTCTTTTTTTTTTCATTTTTACAAAACATTTTACACTTATAAGTGTAACAGGAAAAAGCATACTTATTGTCAAGTGATTTGTAGTTGTATCTGGTGATTGTATATTTGTTGTTTTAATTTTCCTTTTTAAATAACTGCGGTTAAGGCTGCAAGAACATCATATAATTTTGAGCCAAACTTTGATAGGTGGGTGTAATAATTTTTGAGTCACAAACTTCTATAGATATGTTTGGAGACCAAACCTTTGTAGATTTTCAAATTGATTTTGCATTGGAAATTAATCCTTTGAAGTAACCAAAAAGAAATTTTCTATCTTTATGAAAATTTTTTCAAAGGTCTTTAAGGAACTTTTTTAAAACAAATTTTGCAAAGAAATAATATTGTGGTCACTGTTTAAAAAAAAACTTCTTATCTATTATAAAAGATAAATTCAAAATAATTTATTTCTTCACGCCAGCACAGATTTATTTTAGTAGTTGGAGGTTTCGATTTGTGCAAACGTTTTGGCAGACATGCACCCTTTCAACTCGAGAGTACTTTGGCATATATTTCCGTCTTCAACATGCCGTCTTGTCTGTGCCGCAATTGTTTCAGTATTTTAAGGATGTTCGCTGGTATTTAAAAAATCAATACGATTTCAAATCAACTTTTTTTTATAGAAAATTGTTAAAAAAGTAATTTAAGCCAAACAATTTGATAGGTTGCTGATGTCATTTTTGAAATATAAGTGATTAAAAATTTGGCGGGAAACTGAACTTCTCTAAAGTTTTCGTAATTTTCACATGAGCAGTGCTTACCCATGAATGAGTGTGACAAGATAAATAGGATTTGTAAATATTTTCCAGAATGCTGCTAAGAGGTATAAAATGAAATTATCAAACAAAATTAGAGGGTTCGTGGGCAAAAAATTATAATGCTTTGGAATGGATAAAACCAGATAAGTACTAAAAATCTGACAGAAATACCAAAACATGAACAGCGAGCATCCTAAAAAAGAGATGATAAAAATACATTTGCCGCACGACCCATTGCTTAGCTTTGGGATGTGATGGCAACTGTTTCGAATGAAGTTAGAATTTGAACTTTTTATATAGGACCTTACATGCGTTAAAACACGAATATACCATGTCCGTATGTTTAAATACATCATAACAATAATACAATTCAAAAGCTCAAAAGCTTACGTCATATCGGAGAAAAAGATACATGTTTTGTTAGAGTTGGCATAGTCTTTCACATAACATCGGTACATGCAAAGTAGTAAACGAGAAAGAATAAATGAACATGTGTGTGTGTGTGTGCGTGCGCGCGCGCGCGCGTGTGTGTGTGTGTGTGTGTGTGTGTGTGTGTGTGATTATTGAATTGTAAGAATTTGCATAAAAATATGTTTTCCATGGGTAATTAAAATATGTTTTGTTGTACCGTTGATGTGTTTTGGAACTAAACAGGTTTTTTTTCTCAAAGTTAACAATATAATTGCCCGAAAAATGTTAGTTTGTGGCAGTTGTTACTGAATAATTGTATTGTAAATACGAAGTATGTTTCCCTTTCCCCAATGGGTTCGTTTTCAAATTTACTTACATTGCAAATCATGTTTTCATACATTAGAATGAAATTTGCGAAATTTCGGAAGTGCCTTTATCTTGCTATTCCCGTATTGTTCTGTTCAGATTGCCTTTAGCTGTTCCTCAGATTTTCAAAGTATAGACAAGATTTAATTTATCTTCTGCTATGGTGTTTGGTTCGCCGTTTTGAATAACTTAGCAATCTTTGTAATTGATTCCCTCATCTATCCTCTAATTCATTTGATGGTTGATCAATTTAAGAAGAGACGAATTGATGAAAAAATCAGATATATTCACTGACTCCCACAAACGCCAAGTCACGACAAAAGTGAAATAAAAGAATCGAGAGTCGGACAAGCAAAAAACTTTTCTTTATTAAATTGTACTAACACAAACAGTTTTAATATTGTATTGCAAAGAAAGTTACACATGCTTATATTTTCTCATCCTATTTTGTTGTATTCAGTCTGTCATTTATCTTCACTTGTAACTTGCTGTATATAGTGCGCTATCTTACCAATCGAATTTTTATACTCTTTGTAATATGGATGTAGCATAACTCCGTGTTCTGATCCGGGTAGGTGTAAATGATCCACCGGGTGATTTATTCTTTTCATCCTTTCATTTAAAATCAAACCTTCGTCACGAAGTGGGTCATATTCACATGTCAATAAATATGTATTAGGCAGTTTACTCAACTCTCCATCTGAGGCCATCAATGGGGCATAATAAGGATTAAATATTATATTTGACAATTTATCAGCAAGTTCCACATTGTCAGTTTCATTCATGTCAAGTGGTTCAGTTCTGTATTTTCCCTTCAAGAGCCTTGGGTCGACTCGATTTCGATATTTTTGTTTCATCTTGATGGACACATGCTTATTATTAACGAATGAAATAGCATATAAATTGTTGAACAATATCATAGCATTTTTAGTTAAAGGACAATGGGCACGTCTGTCATTGTTATTTTCATTGTAAGATGAAAGGTTGAAATCGAATGCTTGCAAACAGGGATAAATCAATACTTGGAAAGCAAGTTTTGGTATTTTTCTGTCTGCTTCTTCTGATAACTTGAGTGCAACTGCCATTGCTAGATTACCACCCGCACTATCACCTAGGGAATAATACATATATATCAAAAATTAACAATTTTTGCATTTGTGTTGAAGATTTTTTTTTTTATCAAAAACTGCTTTAACATTTCCATTAGTGCTGAGTGTAAAGGGTTCTTTGATGATATATGAATAGTGTTTTCGTTCATTACAATAGTTTCGTGTATTTTCTTGTCATCCTTTCTTAGGTATATCATCTATTATTATATTTTACTATAGAAACTAGGGTAAAAAATAAAAGATAGTCCTTTTTTCACCACGTAACAGATCGTAGGCAAAACTAATTTGAATAAAGCGCTTTTGTACGTCGAACAAATAACTAGTCATTTCCCGTAGTCAAACGTAAATAAATATGGCTGCAAATCGGTTCGGCTATCCCAGATGAAAAAACACTATAAATGCTAATAATTGGTAAAGGAATGTGCTCTTTCTACAGATAAAAGCCCTAGGGTTCGATAGTTATGCACAATATTGAGGAATTGGCAAATTTCATACCGATTTTTTTTCTGTGAATACCCGTAAAAGCATAAGGTGTTCGTTAGGGATTTAGTAAGTATTGCTTTAATGTCTGTAGTCAGTGTATCATCTTTACAGGTAAAATATACAGAACTATTTCTAGTTTTCAATTCCTACTCATTCATACCCATAAACCAGTTTAACCCCACCGTTAGCTGAGTCCGGGTATCCTGATTTTCTTTCGTTGTGCGTGTTCGCTATTTGTCTTTCATTCGCGTTTTTCGTGTACAGTTCCCTTGAAGATGGTGGTCTGTGTGTAATGTTCGGCCCTTGTAGGTACATGTATTTATTGTTGCTTTTTAATACCCTACTCTGATCCGATTACACTTTAAACGTTTAACTTCTCTGATATTACAGGCTAAAATCAGAATTTTTATTTTCGTCAGCGCTGTAATTTGTAACGCTAAATAAATTTTATTTTGATTGGAATTAAAAAAAAATTGATCTGAAGCGAATCAGTATTGATATTTTGGTGTAAAAATTAACAATGCAAAAAGGCATATTTTGCGCATATGTAATCAGTAATTAGCGACTTTCTCGTTTCGGATGAAAGCGTTGAATAATCGCATTTACCAATGGCAAACTAATGGCGTAAAGAACACCAGATTTTCGTTTTTCTTTGTCCATATTGTATTTTAGAATGTGGTTCACCCAAGATTTTAATACAAAAATATCCTTGTCATAGCTCATATAATTTATAGCTTAAAAACTCAATTGATGATAAAATCTTCGGTTCTGTACATTTATACAAACCTGCAATTCCAATTTTATTAGGATCAACATTATATTTTTGTGCATTCATTAAAAAATACTTCGTTGCACTAACACAGTCGTTAAGGGCTGCAGGAAATACATGTTCAGGGGCAAGTCTGTATCTGTAATAGCAATCAAAATGATCAAGTGCAAAAAATTACATGGCATTGGAACATAGACGTCAAGAAAAATGAGCACCATAAAAATCAGAACAGTTTCTGGATTAACCTGTCAACTGTGATTTGTGTAATAAGTTGAATATTTTTTCTTCATAAATTCCTTCCTCTCACCTTATTGAACATACAAAATATGATAAATTTCTGCAAAGCAGTTCCTGTGATATGAAATTCTTAATTTTCTTAAAAGTAAAATGGCGGCCATATTGAAAATGGTTGCCATTTTGAAAATAATTGTCCGTGCTTGCACATCTCCTAATGGTGATCCAACGTTATGCCGGGTATGATTGATTTCTGTCTACGTATCTTTGAGAAAAAAAAACAAATTATAAAAAAAATTAAAATTACAAAAGGTAGAATAAGATGAAGTGCCCAAGTCTTCCTTTTGTCATTTCTAGTTGTTTTATTTTATTTATTTTTTTGTACATTTTTGTGTATTGTACTTTTTTTATTGTGGCCTACTATTGAACATAATATGTTGACTTCCAGAAACTGTAATCACATATAAGTTATCATTTTATTTATTTTTTTTGTTGTCTCCTTTTATTACAAATGTATTTCGGAATTCATGATTACCCGACATTATCCATTCTCCGTGTAGTGCTGCCTTACTCTTATGAATTCTATGTTTTCTCGTATTGACATTTACTTACTCAATTGAAACCACCACTGCTTGGGTCCGGCTGCACAACAGTTTCGTGAAATACGAGTACACTTCTGGAAAGATGTAAAATAGAAAAATTCTGAAAAGATGTAAAATAGTAAAATTCTGAAAAGATGTAAATAGTAAAATTCAACAAATTACGAAAGATGCTATATCCTATCATAATCAATCATATTACACTGTAATTTCAATTAAAGTTTCAAAGATTAATATTTTGGATTGAATTTCCTGGTCACTGGGTTTTTGTTGATAATATCATCATGATTAGGTGTGGTCATCATAAGAATAAATAGTAATTAGTGAAGTTCTTCCTCGATTTCAAAGAAGACATATACCAAAGGAGGGTAATAACAAAATTAAGGAACATAATTGTCTATAGCAAAAATAAAAAGGGCACAAAGATAAAGTCGGTGCCAAAACCACTAGAAAAATTGTCATCCGCACTATTCCTGATTTGTTACAGACATTTCAAAAGAAATGGTGGGATAAACGGGGTGTATGACGCGCCAAATCTCTCCTTCTATTAATGTAGCAACTTAACAGCAATTGTGATTGAAAGGTCGTAGAAAGTAAAAAAAATGTACATCCCAGTTCTAAGTAAAATGAATCCTGAATCACATTTCGGAACGAAACTTCAAATTTTCCACTAGGGACGGATATCTACATAAGAATTTTTTTAATAATCATATGAGACATAATTTTTTGAAGACTCGATCAATCAGAAAGAGATAACTATGCCTAGTGAGAAAGTCTGTATAATTTGTGCTAGCTCTCGCGTAAAAAAAACTGCAGGACATTTAGCCATGACTTGAAGGAACTCGCAGGAAGTGACATTCCAAAGGTCTTTTCATAAAGGAATATGATGTGTATTATGTATTACAAGCAAGTGACTCAAACCTAATAAAACATATAAATACCTATAGACATATCACAAATGCTTCAACAAACATACAACAAAGCGCGATGTCTTCACTTTTCCAATAATTAACTATCGTTTTCTTTGTAGCAGCATTCACACAGCACCGGCATATGGAATTTATATCTCCAAACTTATTCGCTACTCTAGGGCCTGTGGTCGATATAGTGACTTCCTTGATAGAGCCCGATTGCTCACAAATAGGCTACTTAATCAAGGGTATGTTACCCATAACTTGAAGTCATCATATGTTACCCATAACTTGAAGTCATCACTGCAAAAGTTTTACGGTCGACACCACTTGTTAACCGCTATATCTGTTTCCCAGATGACAACAGATCCTTCGATTCCCTTCTAAAGCTTAAAATTGTTTGTAACTCTACCCGATATGACATATTCAACACGGTGGGTGTCTTATAAGAAGCAGGTGATACTTGTTATACCATTGCACCTGATCTCCCCCATAGTTTTTATTGAGTCCGTGTTGTTCATCTTTGTATGTGTGTGTGTCTTCATTTTTCTTTTCTGTGCCGTACTCATGTTGTGTCTTTGTCTCTTTCTGTTTCTGATGTTGCCTTTGTCTTTGGAGTATTCTTTGAAGACTGGCGGTTCTGTTCTCACTTACTTTGAACCCAAAACCAACTTTCCAATCTGTCAATTTAGAGAAATAACAATCTTCAGAAAGATCAACATAACCTTAAAGATGAACAAACTTTTTATGGCCACAGAAAACATTCCCTACGATAGATCTGATACTCATTCCAATTAAAGATGAAGAACATATAGGTCCGAGAATTACTACACCTCAAGAATAAATCAGAAGCAAAATATTGTTCATTACAATGATCATTATTACTGGTGTACAAGGAGCAAAACAACAAATTCAACAACAAAAAACCCTGAAATTGTTTTAAGTACTTTGATCTAAGGATTATCATATGAAATGGTGTTTGATAAATTGATGAATTAGTAAAATTCTTTTCTTTTTTCCAAATCTTTTCCAGTAACTTCGGTATTGAGTTATTCCGTATGAAAATCTTGAGTGTTTAGATGCTGAGTAAAGGACAACATCAAATATATGCAGTAAATATACATCAATAATTATTTTTTCCCTTTGTAGGAAAACACAAGAATAATCATAGAAATAAGTTTTTGCCTACACAAATCCAAAAAGAAAACCTCAATAAAATAGAATGTAGCTTTCATACTCATTATACTTTGCAAAATTCCAATATTAAATGAAAGATTAACTGAAGACCACCAAGGCAACATTACTTGCTTTAATAAGAGAGCGTCCAGTTTAGTAGATTATACAACTGCCAGTTACATTTTTTTCTTAGTAGTTTTCTTTCAAGTACAAAAACCTTATTCGGACCATTGCTCATTGATAACATATTAAAATCCAAAAGCAAAATTCGCCGTATTCAAAAAATTAAATGCAGCAAAACTACACTTGAAGTGGACAAGTCTTCAAAAAATTTAATGAAACAAGAGGTATAATGTTTTTAAAACTCTTGCTAATTTTCAGAATACTGACTTTGAAAGTACCTTGAATAAGGTCAATAAAACAAACGGTAAATACACATATCTATGTGAAAAAAAATGTTTTTAAGCATAAAAGAGAGAAATAACGGCTGTAGAATACCAAAGAAAAGAAAAGAATCAAAAGAAAAAAGGGGAACTTTGTTCATTTGGGAAGTAAAATGAAATGCATGTGGTAGATGAGTAGACATTAGAAATATCCTATAATAACTTATTGCAAGAAATTTAGGAAATTGTCCAAATGACGAAAAGGGAATATAAACAAAATATAATTATCACAATGAACAATTTGTATCCCAAAGAGAAACCAAGATAGTTTAGAAGTTTTTGAAAATTAATAATAAAAATATATATATTATTAATTGGCGATCTGTTTTTTTTTTCGAATTTTGTGTATTACCCATACTCTTTTCCGTAAAATTATAAATTTTCAATATAGATGAAGTAAGTGAGAACCGAATCGTCAGTCTAAAACGAACAATCCGAGGACAACGGCAACATCAGAAAAACAAAGAAACAAACACATAACATGAGAACGGCACAAAAAGAAAAATGATGACACACACATATACAAAAATGAAAAACACGGAACCAATAAAAACCATGAGTGAAATCAGGTGCTTCGGTAGAGCAAGCATCTCCTGCTTCTTATAAGACACCCGCCGTGCAGAACATGTCAATACCGGTAGTGGAAAGGCAAACCTTTGTAGTTTAATTAATGATATTGCTGCGGTCAAGCAAGTGGCAAAACTTTCAATTTACCGCAATTAAGATTTACATCCCAAGCTCTCTACCTTTCATTGACTCGCCGTTGTACAAGGACAACATTGAATACATTTGTCAGCTTTTAACGTCTGATATATCTACACTGTAGACATTTGACATCGACGAATCTAATACATTGTGTAAGCTTAGGGTGTTAATCTTGACTTCATTACAATACAAGTTTTGCCACTTCCTTGACCGCAGCGATATTAAAATTAGGTACATAAAATATATCGTACTTGTACTAAATATGTACCATCCACCACCATGGATGTATACTACACCGGGGACGCTGGAAGTTCCTCCAGAAGGTCGGAATATCCTTACAAAGACACCGTCAAAACTTTCCTCCGATTCCTGTAAAAAAAATACACAAAAACAAAGTTATGTATAACAACATCAGCAAACGATTTTCGGAAGCAAAATCTAGAATAAAAAGTCCAAAAGTACTGCAATACAGAGGCATCACAAAGGGAGACAATTAACACGACAAAGATAAGACAAATAAACAAACATACATACATACAAACATAAATACATGTTAAGGTTAAGCAAATGGAACAACGCTTACATTGTTGTTCTTCATCTTGAGGTCAAAGACCTCAAGCAGCAAACACTCCTACTTCATAGTAAGTTCAAAGCTGCCTCTAGCATCGGTTTGAGTGGAAATCACTTGCTAAATGTTGAACAACGCTACATCTATGAATCCATTTTGTCACGAATGCGGGGTCGCCAACAAGCATAACATATCGGGGAAAGTACTCTTACAAACACTGTCATCCTTTTCCCGGCAAAGGGACCAATGGACAATACAACATTTAAACGATCACGGGGCACTCACCGAGTTGATTGTAAGAAAACTTGGTAAGTACAATCGGGAAATGTGGGCAATATATATACAGATTGCCAGACAAAATATTTTTTTTCAAAACAAGAAAGCCAAATGTTGAATTTTGATAGTACATTCCTTTGAGAAATTCTAACATGAAGAAGTACACCATCACTGACAAAATAAAAAGAGCATACACCTCAAGCATGGGGAATCTTTTTACTTACTCCACACTGCACGAGAGACAAACTCCACCATAAATGAACAAATAAAGTGATATAGAGTAAATGTACATAGGACAAAATCCATATAAATACATGGTAAGGTTAAGCAAATGGAACAACACTTTCGTTGTTGTTCTTCATCTTAAAGTCACCACGAGGCCTTCAACAAAAAGCAAATACTCCTACCTCAAAGTAAGTTCAAGACAGCCCCTAGCACCGGTTTGAGCGGAATTCAGTTGCTAAATGTTGAACAACGCTACATCCATGTATCCATTTTGCCACGGGTTGTCTGCTGTCAATAAGCTATTCATAAAATACACGATGTGTTTTATGTTTTTATGTTCTTTCAAAGAGTCTTTCTGAAATTGTAAGTCGCGCGGTGAGCTGTAAACTTGATTTCTATATGAAATAAAACTTTTGCTTCTAAAATCTATAACAAAAAGATGATCACCAGTTTGATGGAAAATGCAACCTCGCAATAGAGGCATGACTTCAAAATAAAAACATCTTACCATGTTTTGTAGGAATTTTGATCCATGTACATTTACATCATATCCCTTTATTTGTGTTACATTCCGACGACCTGGAGACAAGCCAAAGGTATTAACACTTTGATGAATGGCACTGTAGTGACTCAAAAAATAGATTCAACCCAAGTCAAAGAGATCTGCTGCAAACTTTACATGATTTACTGTTTGACCAACAAGCTGTATTTGAAAATGTGGTGTGTATTAATGAATTCATATAAATTATGCACCCTTTGACCATTTAGAACCTTTAAGAATTTATTTTGCTTGAATATGAAAAGATTATTAATTCCCACTTCTCTTATTCTCTGCATGCTTAACGTAAAGTAGAAGTCCACAACTGTTGTCCCTTTCTCTCCAAAACATGTGATACCGTGTCCACATTAATTGCTAAATACACCGAAATCCTTGCAAATTATGACAAATACTCTAATAGTCGATTATGATCGCACAATATGAGGACACTTGTGTTACGTTATACAACAATGAACCTACGTGAATATGTGTCTAAAACATGATTTGTTTATTTTTTTTTACCTTGTTGTGTTAAATATGAACTGCCGTTTGTTTGGTTTTATGTGTGTTGATGATTTTAGAATTTGCTCCTTTCTTTCCCCTTTTTCTGTTTATCTGCTTTTCGATGTATTGAAATTGTTGTCAAGAATTGAAATATTTTTATTTCACAGTGGAAATATTTTTTTATTGAATCGTCAGCTTTCTTCCCCGATGATTGCTTAATATGCCTATTGAGTACCTTTCCATGTGCAAAATGGCAAAAACAAAATTGCAACCTATTAAAAACAAAGTAAATTTACCTCAATACCGTTAATTTTAGGTTGAAAGAAAACCACAAATGACATCAATCGCTCAAATTGTGCTCTCATTACAATGTGTGGTGGATTCCTGGTCAGTACAGAATACAGCAATACCTAAAGCAAGATCGATAGATATAACATTAAAACGAAATAAAAAAAAATAATATTTAATATCATCGAAAAGATCATCAAAAAATAATTTACTCAAATATGATCATTAACAAATGAACTTCAGTTTGTTTTCAGTTTGTTATCAAAACCACACCAAGCAGTGAATAGTGTTTTTCATTTTTTCAAAATAATGCTCCTGTTAATTTTCAATGGAAATGTTCATCGAGATAAAATAAAATGTAGAATTAATTTTTCTCGTTCGATTTCGATTAACAGTATGTGTAATGGAAAAAGTTCTGCCCGACTGTTAAAAGAAATAATTTCTGTATCAGTAGTTTTTATTGTCATCATTTTCAAACAAGTGTGGCGAATAAAATGAATTGATGTGATATTTTTTACTGTTCTTCACTTTATTGGCTTTAATAACCTTGATGATTAGACAGACTACAAGTTTGACAGTTGTTGCCCACTTTTCCAGCACACCTAAATCGGTAGTTTTGCAATTTGTATTTCATCTGGGCGGAAAAAGTTTTTCAATTGGGCAGAAAATAATTTGCAACTGGGCGGATTTTACTTTTTTCAGTTAGGCAGATTTCCTGTGATTTACCAGTAAAAGGATTAATGAAACAATCTTTTTAAAACAAAAATGCACTTACAAGGCAGAATTGTAGTCACATCTTTGCAGAGTTTCATAAAAAATTGTCAGTTATTTGATATAATCGCCGTTTCAAGTTTTTTTTCATGACTGTTCTAAAAATTATCAAACGAAGAGGGCACTTTCAGACGGAAACCCTCATTGACAAATCTTTACTACATGTGGCAAACGCAATCTTATTATAACGTATTTGATAAAAAATACCGTTCACAGTTTCACAATGTCTTTCAACCACAGACTGAGAAATGGACATTTTGTAAAATTTTGTGAGATACTGCATATTTACATGTCCTTGCATGCCTATTTGGACTTGAAATATGTATCCCATAACTTAAATGAACTCTTCTCGTGTCAGGTCACCAAATTTTCTTGATTTTTATTGATTTTTATTTTACTTGTAAATCCTCTCCGCCCAAATGCAAAACTAAAAAACGCCCAATTGAAAATACTGAGAATTTAAAAATCCGCGCAATTGAAACGCGTCCACCCCGATTCCTGTTTGTTAGTAATTTGTGGCATCTGTGCACTTTGGTTCTATTTTGTTGTTCAGTTATGTTTTGTTGCATTTGTTTTGTCATCATATTATTGGCCTGCGATTTTGATTTTTTTCTTATCGGTTTGATAATACTGGCATCTTTCTGCACAACTTAAAAAGTAATAAATTTAATATGGAGGATATCTTACCAAGTCTCCTTGTAGTTTGGACACTGTTGCTGTTAGTCTTAATTTCCATGGTTCTGTTGCATCTCTTGGTATTGGTATGTAGAGGTAATATAGTAAAAGTACTACTACAACTGCTATGATCCAATTTAACATCTTGTCTGCATTGAAAATGAATAGTTAATAGCCAAGGGGTTCCGTTTTTATATTTTTTACGATTTTGGTGACGACCATTTAAGAAATAAATATATATTTTAAGTAACTGTATCAAACAACAAAATACAGAAGTTACTGT
>MJUU01055139.1:30620-44908 GCA_002080025.1 Modiolus philippinarum | reverse complement strand
ATTGACATGTTGTCACGAACACTTCGTTTGAAGTATAAATACCCAGTCAAAACCGATAATTGCATTGTTGTTTCCATTTCAATAATGCATGAAGTATCTCATAAGTCACATGTTAATTCAATTTACAGAAAATATGTCTTTTTTCTTCTGTGTTCAGATATATCTACGTGCATCGTATACTTTTTCTAAGCTTTCTGTTTTTTGAGATCAGAAATTATAAAGCTATTTAAAGTTAAGTCGAAAAAAGTATAATAACGGAGTTTTAATTTCAATTCATAATGAAAGGATATGGAGTGAATACACATGAGACAAAGTAATGGATCAGAACAAAGTTTTTATTGATATTCTTCATCTTGAGGTCACCTCTGAGCAAACAATGTTTAGGAAGACATTTTCAACAGTGAAAGCTTAAATATTTAATGCTGATAAATTCTGATATGAGATAAAAATAACCGACATAATCATTTTTCTTCAACCCTACATTTTTTTTTCAATTTCTCAGGTACGGTGTACAAGATATCAAATTTAAATACTGGTCCGAAAACTAACATGGACTTTGGTCCCATTAGAAGTTTTCATCATTTGTAAAAACCAAAAGAACCACTTCATTACATAACAATTTCTGGAAATCAAAAACGTTTTGTTCGCTTTCGTTGCATAACAAGAAGAAAGTTTGCACTTTTTTCATATCGTTCTTTTTCAATGTTTCCTCTTTGGCCGAGTTTGCAAAACAGTAATGCAATATCCAGAGTTTGTGAACACACGAAATACTATAATGATTACTCGAACTCTAAGAAATATAGAATAATATCTTCAACACTTTTGAATCACACCAATTGTTGCTAAAACAGTATATTTACAAACGTGTGACTAATTTTATGTCGGGTATTGCCTTACTTTATTTACACGGTTGGTTGAGCTAAAGTGTAATTATACAAAGCATGTTGAATTTACCAATGAATGTCTTTTTTGTCTTTTTTTATCTATAATAAAATGTGTTAGGAATTGTTCGTGTGGGACTGTTGTTATCTGTCTTTTAAGTTAGAATTTCAGAATTAGACTCATTGATCAATTTGAATTAATCGAAACGTTGAATGATTAGAAATGCTTTGTGGGTAGTTAATCAAACGTTTTTCTTTTGATATAAGATTGGTGAATTAATAACTCATTAGCGTACTTCAAGGAAAAAAAAAAGTTATTAGAGATGAATTGACACTTATGGATACTTTTGGGATGCAAAGTAAGCCTTTAATAATATAATTAAGAAAATGCATTCAAACCAGAATGGTAATTTGAAATAAATAATAATATGAAATGAACACAAAATTTTAAAAAAATCAAAGACTAAAAGTTTAAAATTAAAAGTGAACGTCCCAAACGAACCATTTAAACTATTTTTCAAAATATATTTCAGGTATAATGAAGATAAAACTCATTTCTATAGAGAATTCATTTACATTTGGAATGTCTTGTGATGGTTTTCTGTTGTTTAAACAAACTTTTTTTCACTTTGGACCCGTCCGTACCTTTCTTTTTTTAGATTAATAATTATATAATTGCAGTAATTGATTCCTTTGATGAACATTCTTCAAATATTTTTATTTTTGTAGGTTTTCATAAAAATCACTGTTAGTTCGGAAGTACCAGATACAGCATCGTCGGAAACCCACGATCGGCTCTCGCTTTGCTTCCACTTACCGGTAAGGGGAAGCGAAGCGAGAGCGCAGATACAGAGTCTTTAGTATGTATCAGTTTATCACCCACGGTTGGCTTATGCATATAATTTTCATGATAATTTTTTTCATGTTTCAAACATTTACCAAACATTCAAACAAAGCTTCCATTTTTAGCAAATTTCTCAAAATTGTAATACGCAGATTCTAGATTTTCGATATTGTTTTAATTTAATCTGTTACCTCTGGATGAATATATTCCAGTTTGACAGCTGTCATAAATAAATAAGTAGTAGTAAAGTTTATCATAAACTCATGGCTTGTTTTTACATTCATGTACATTTTTAAGCGTTTATAACACATGTCCTCCTCATACTAATGAGTAAGATTACATAGATTATGCTAACGTTTTAGAAGGTCTTTGTAGGGCTGTTTACGGCGGTGGCTTGATCTTTTATATGATACTTCTACATCTACTCATTTAATATCTAATATAATTTAATAATCTAATTTTAAAACTTTAAGTTCTGCGATTCCCCATTCAAAAATAAAATCTTCGGGGCACATAAATAATACCAAGAGGTCGCATTACTTAGAATCTTTATGTACATGTACTAAATAACTAAATACCGAAATCACTGTGAATTTACTTTCTGCATATGCGCATTTCGACAACTTATGTCTCATCAGTGCAGATAAAAACTAAACGTTTGGAAGACCATAAACTCACTGACAGAGAACAAATAACCAAAGTGATCTAAATTTGAAGCCAACTTAAGCTAAGGACAGAGCTTTGCATGAGGGAGATACTCCTTAGTTTTCAATAAAATTTACAAAATTTTAGATATTAGAAGATTTAAAAAATAATCAGTTTTCGGGTCAGCACCGAAGTACTGACTACTGGGCTGGTGAATACCCTCGGGGACTAACAGTCCACCAGCACTGGCATCGACCCAGTGGTAACAAATAACTAAATACCGAAGTCACTGTGAATTTACTTTCTGCATATGCGCATTTCGACAACTTATGTCTCATCAGTGCAGATAAAATCTAAACGTTTGGAAGACCATAAACTCAAAGATGTTTAAAAACTGANNGAGAACAAATTGGCAAAGTGCTCTTACAATTACTGTCATCCGTCTCCCGACAAAAGCACTAGAAGTATCATAAGCTAGTGGACGATTACAACATATAGACAAATACAGGGCACTCATTAAGTCGATGGTAAGAAAACTTGGCATTATAAAATAGTGAGAGTCTGGGCATTTTAAACAGGTGGTCAGAATTTCATTTCGAAATTACAAAAATAAACGCCAAAATTTGAAAGTATGATAGTATATCGAAGTCGTGCTAAATATCAGAAAGCCGACATGAGCTTTCAGCAGCAGTTTAAATAAAAACTGACATTTCATAAGATTCTACAGTTTTTGCATACCTATTTAACAAGCTAAGCATTACTTAACATAAATCCTTTTGTTTGTCCTAGAATCGATTAGGTTTTACATTTTCATCGTTTATAATCAAACTATTAGAGATGTGTTTAGTACAGTTCTTGTTTGAACTATCATCACAACCATAAACTCAAAGATGTTTAAAAACTGACAGAGAACAAATAACCAAAGTGATCTAAATTCAAAGCCAACATCAGCCAAGGACAGAGCTTTGCATGAGGGAGATACTCCTTAGTTTTCAATAAAATTTACAAAATTTTAGATATTAGAAGGTTTCAAAAATAATCGGTTTTCGGGTCAGCACCGACGTACTGACGACTCGGCTGGTGAATACCCTCGGGGACTAACAGTCCACCAGCAGTGGCATCGACCCAGTGGTAACAAATAACTAAATACCGAAGTCACTGTGAATTTACTTTCTGCATATGCGCATTTCGACAACTTATGTCTCATCAGTGCAGATAAAATCTAAACGTTTGGAAGACCATAAACTCAAAGATGTTTAAAAACTGACAGAGAACAAATAACCAAAGTGATCTAAATTTAAAGCCAACATCAGCTAAGGACAGAGCTTTGCATGAGGGAGATACTCCTTGGTTTTCAATAAAATTTACAAAATTTTAGATATTAGAAGTTTTCAAAAATAATCGGTTTTCGGGTCAGCACCGACGTACTGACTACTGGGCTGGTGAATACCCTCGGGGACTAACAGTCCACCAGCAGTGGCATCGACCCAGTGGTAACAAATAACTAGATACCGAAGTCACTGTGAATTTACTTTCTGCATATGCGCATTTCGACAAGGTATCATCCAAGTTCACGTTTTGGTCAAAAGATTTTTGGATCGCAATATTATCGTGAAAGCTGGTTGCCATGCGGTGAAAATCGTTTGCCATAGAATCTCGTCGAAAACTGTATCAGCCTAAGGCCTTTTAGACTAAAGTCTGTGGCCAGATTAGACAATGATCGATTTATACTCAATTAGAAAATGTAGTAATCAGCTCAAAATGTCCTTAAATCGTGTTTGCTTAAATATTTTGCAGTAATCATAACCTCAGAATTTTACGTATAGATTGACTAATATTAAATAATGAAAAAAGGGATATGGAGAAAATATAAATGGAACAAAATCCCTTTATATACATGGTAAGATAAAAGAAATGGAACAACGCCTTTTTTGTTGTTCTTCAAATTGAAGTCATCATGAGGCCTTCAACAAATGATAGTACTTCTTTTTTTCATTTATCCCTATAATCACTATCACCATGTTGTTATTAACATAATTATCAACATTAGGATGCAATATTAATACGGACACAGCAAAGGTGTCAACATACTCAGGCGCTCATGATGCAAAACAAAATTTAAGGTCTCTTTCACATCATTTTGAATATTCACTGACACTTTATAAGGTACTATTGGAACAAAATCTGAACCAAACAACAGTTAATGCCTATTATGACCAAAAACTACAATCACATGCCACAATTCAAAAGCAAACTGCACCAGAAAAACACTAATAAAGACATGGGACAAACATATATTACATTAGGAACTTGGGATAGCCGGACTTGGTATTGGCACTATTAAAAGCAAGCGGTAGGGTTAAAACCGTTTATGGGTACCCAAGCTTCCCCCTTTCTCTATCGCGTTTCCCTATCGTACAATAAACATCCGAAAAACTCAATATAGGTAGACTACTAACTCCATGATCACTATCTTGAAAAAGAAAAAAATATATATAACAAAAAATGGGTCAAAGAATGCTTAACTATCGGCTGCGCTAAGCTAAAGGAACATTGTCTGAAGTACTATATATAGGACTATATCAGTTTTCTCAAAAACACGCCTTTTATGACTTACAGGTAGATGCAATAGCTGTGTATAACGAGAGGCAATTGAATGTGCATAGTATAAGCGTGTTATATGCGTTACAGCAAGTAAAGTAAATATTGGCATTGCAATTTAAAACGGCAAGAACATTTTTTCCTAAAAATCGGAACCCTGACAAATAATATCTACTGAAATATAAACCACTAGGTCAAGCTCACCTGAAATGAAGTGAAGAAACCATAAAGGTGAAAGAGAAATATGATTTTCCCCGGGGGGGGGGGGGTCTGAACCCATACTTTTGGGTACAGACGTACGACTGAGATTTTCAAAACATCCCCCATTCATATATTCAATATTTTGGATAATCATACCCATTCATATTTCTGTTGAATCCAGACCCAATCAAATACTGTTTTATTGTTGCCAGTGCAAATATTGCAATTGGGCACTGTTTTTGTGATATAATTTACAGTTAGGTTATTTTTTTTACATTTCAAATTAAGATTAAATGTAACACAAACATGATTTTAAAAATGGTATGACAAATTATCTACCATTGATATAACAGATTGATGAAAATTGTTCCCCATTGATATAATTGACTTGTCAAAAAAGTGACCCATTCCAGCGGTACGTCTGTGTATACCTATATAAAGGAAGAGATCCCGGGTAATTTTCACTATTTGATTAGTTTAATTTGGAAATTTCCAGATTTGTCCCGTCTTTGTTATTTGCCTTTGGATAAATATTTAAAACGCGAGATCAAATTTAGAAAATGTGTATTAAAGGATTGGAAAACAATTTCTGTAGCTTATATCAATTCCTTTCCCTAAAAAAGTTTTTTTTTTTGATATGGTAGATTTCTCCCTTTTCCGCTTCTAATTTTTTGAAAGATTTATATATGGTAAATTTCTCCCTTTTTCGCTTCTAATTTTTTGAAACAACAAATTCAAGATAAACACATTTTTCTATAGGGTCTGTAAGTCTCGTCATGTGACACCGAGAATTCACGATAAAATTTGAAAAATTCTCCCGCAAAAAGATGACGATTTAGGATTATGACGTTTAATTTTTTGTTTAGAACGTCATATATAATCGTGCAAAATGCAACTTCCGGGTAGAAAAACTGTACCAGGAAGTTTCAAAATTCAACGCCACTTACAGACCCTATTCTATCAAAATACATATACCTTTTTGTCATGTTTATGGTGTTCTCTAAGTGAAGTAAAATACTTCACAAGCACTTGCTCAAAATTATGGAATACTGATGTAACGTTTGATTATTCATTAATTTATTTTCGCAGAGAGATTTCTTGAAAAGCTTATACTAGTTATAAAGATCGTATCAAAGAAATAGGAAGTATTGAACAACATCTAAATGGTGAATGAAAGGATATGGAGTAAATGTACATGAGTCAAAGTCTGTACAAATACATGGTAAAAACAAGCAAAGGAACAACGCCTTTATTGTTGTTCTTCATCTTCATCATAAAACCTTCAACAATGAACTTTGCTCATACCTCATAGTAAGTACAAGACGACCCTTAGCACCGGTTAGAGCGGAATTATTTGCTTATTGTCGAACAACGCCACATCTATGTCTGGTCATTGATGCGGGTTTGTCAACAAACATTAATTAAATTGGCAAAGTGCTCTTACAATTACTGTCATCCGTCTCCCGACAAAAGCACTAGAAGTATCATAAGCTAGTGGACGATTACAACATATAGACAAATACAGGGCACTCATTAAGTCGATGATAAGAAAACTTGGCATTATAAAATAGTGAGAGTCTGGGCATTTTAAACAGGTGGTCAGAATTTCATTTCGAAATTACAAAAATAAACGCCAAAATTTGAAAGTATGATAGTATATCGAAGTCGTGCTAAATATCAGAAAGCCGACATGAGCTTTCAGCAGCAGTTTAAATAAAAACTGACATTTCATAAGATTCTACAGTTTTTGCATACCTATTTAACAAGCTAAGCATTACTTAACATAAATCCTTTTGTTTGTCCTAGAATCGATTAGGTTTTACATTTTCATCGTTTATATTCAAACTATTAGAGATGTGTTTAGTACAGTTCTTGTTTGAACTATCATCACAACGTCGTGGCGCAAAATATATGCACATTTTTTGTGTTGTCAGCTAGTAGACTTTCCGCTAAACAAGGGATCGGAACTATTGTGAGAAAACCAATTTTGAGACTGACAATGGAATGCACCTTCCATATTTTTCCCGTTTGGTGTCGCAACTGCACTATCAGGTTTTGTTCTGTGACGTCGTGATACCGGGAAAATTCACCCACAAGGAACAATTTTTAAACATGCGTGAAATACCAGTTTTCCCGCGAACTACCTGATAGTGCAGCAGCGACACCTATCGGGAAAAGCAGGAAGGTGAATTCCATTATGGAAACATGGCGTAAAATTGAAACAAAAATGTCTGCAGTCTGTACTGAATAATCACGTAATAACATTCTCCATCTGGAGATAATTTTTATTGTGGAAGTAAAAAATGCTGCTTGAAAAAAATGGGAATCTTGCAGAATTATTTAGCAGAAACATTTATTGATATTAATTATTACTATAAAGACTAGTTTTTCAAGAGTTTTATTTCCGATATTTTTTCTTAAAGCATAAATAACGCATAAACAATTCTTCCGAGAAATAATCTGAAATTTTTAAAAGGCCTTTCATGACCGTAAAACACGAAACAAAAAGACTAATAAATTAGTAAATACTTTATTTTGTTCATTTAACTTCTACGAAAATAAGACCTATTCCAGTACAAGATATCTCGTAAAGTTGAAATATTCCCTTGTTGGGCTCACAAATATACCACCAAATTTTCGCATCAGTATCATCCGTATTAACTATTTTCATTTCTTTTCGAAATGACATAATATATTTATTAGACTTTCAAATGCGTTTTCAAAAGTTTTCCGGTGAATGCGTAACATAGCTATTCGCTGTTAAAGAATTAAAAAAAAAACGTTGCTTAAATAGGGAGTTAAGAGATCACTTTAACAGGGAAATGAAAGACAATCAATAATATACTGAGAGCCAATGAAAACGCAACACCTAATATTTATGTTTTAGAAATCTTCTGTGTCGACATAAAGAATTTTTCTCTGCTAAATTATTAAGCTAAGTGTCTGCTTAACGTTTTGCATCCAAAAATTTTTAGTCGACTCTTGAAAATTTGCCACAACATCAACTTTAGATTAAGCGGTCAAAATCAAAATTGTCAGATTGTCCGAACATTTTAATACCACTGACGAAAAATTTAAGAAAAAATGTCTCATTCTTCAAATTCTGAGTTCAAATGTTGTCAAGAGGTTGTTTCGAGTTGAAATTTGTCAAAAATGGCAATGTTTTGAATTTTGGGGTTAAAAATACCGATTTTTGAGAATTTCAATTCTAAACCTCAAAAAAATTTGAAAATTTGCAGAAATGTTCCCAAAAGGTTCCAAAAGAAGCTGACAAAATTTCAGACTGATTCATCGTGGTTCACAGAAGATAGACGCTGAAGTAATGTCTGTTAATGGGAAAACAAGGCATTTTTAGAAACAACCCAGGGAATGTTTTAAGCCCCTTTCATTCATGGATTAAATGAAAACTAGTTCCAAAACTTTCAGATGGGAAAATGTTTTCACTGAGTTAAGCTCTGTGATGGACAATAAAGAAAACCAATCATGCGTAAATTCGCGCCAAAACCCCATTTGTGTGCATTTCATGCCATGTATTGTGGTTGGCGTGGTTTCAAAATACAAAAAATACCGAAGTTGCATAAAAACAGTAAATTTCAGCAAAAATCAGTCGTGCGGAAAATTGTTTTTTTCTAAAGCCTGTTAAGTTTAAACTAAATTGACAGTTACATTTGTTGAAAATTGTTATTTATGTGAAAAAAATTCTGAAAAATTAAGTGTTGCGTTTTCATTAGTAACTCAGTATATGTTATACTTATCCGTGACTAACATTTAGAACTCATTACGGCAGTATCGGGCAGTATTTTTTTTCTTACACATTTTTTTTTTTGAGTGAAGAACCATTTCAAAGTCTTCCAAGAATTTCAGCATACTAATGATACTCTTTTTTCTGTAAAGATTTTTTTCATCGACCCTATTCGCTTTTTTTATTTATGTTACTGTCAAAATTGCATTCTCTCAAATAAATATGAGAGAAAATAGAAACATCACATGCAACACTAGTGACAGTAATAACTTTTAATGTACAATTACTAGCTGAAACTACATTGAATGTGCCCTGATACTGACTCGTTGTCACGAACACTTTATTTGAAGTTTAAATTGTTAGTCAAAAAACGATAATTGTATTGCTATTACCATTTCAATGATGAATAAAGTATCTCCAAAGACATATAATGATTAAGTTTTTTTTTATAAAAAATAAGCATGTTCTTGTATGCTCAGATATATTTACGGGCAGTGTACACATTTGATAGGCTTTTTGAGATCAGAGAAGTTTTTAGCTGTTAAATGTTTCGTCGAAAAGCCGTAGTAACGGTCATAACTTTCAGTAAACAATGAAAAGATGTGGGGTAAATGCACATGCGACAAATACACAGTAAATAAATAACAAAATGCCGAAGTTACTGATAATTTATTTTCTGCATATGTGCGTTCGACAACTTATGTCTCATCAGTGCAGAATAAACCAAAACATTTGGAAGTCCATTAACCGAAAACGTGTAAAAACTGATAAGATAACAAATAGCCAAAAGGGTCTAAATAGAAAAGCCAAAATTCATCTATGGGGAGGGAGATACTCCTTATTTTCAAACAAAATTTTGTAAAATATAGATATTGCAATTTTTAATAAAATCGGTTTTTGGGACAGCACCAAAGTACTGACTACTGGGTTGGTGAATACCCTCGGGGACTAACAGTCCGCCAGCAGAGATATCGGCCCAGTGGTTATAAATAACAAAATAAAACCAAGGGATGGAACCACTTATACTTAATGTCGGTTGTTACTCTACTTTCATGGTGACTTCAAGATGAAGAACAACAATAAAAGCGTTGTTCCTTTGCTTGTTTTTACCATGTGTTTGTAGAGACCATGTCTCATGTGCATTTACTACATATCCTTTCATTCGCCATTTATTTACATGGTTGGTGAAATTAGGTGCAATGGAACTAACAATACAAACCCCGTGGGAAAACCACTGAATGTCGATTTGTCGATTTTATTTATGATAAATGTGTTAGTGCGGAAATAATGTTATCTGGTTCAAATTTTAGAATTTCAGATTTTAACACATTTATTCATTAAATCTATTTTAAAGAATTAAATTTTAAAATAAAAACGTTAAACAATCATAAATGCTTTGTAGACAGGTTATTCATACTTTCGCTTTTGGTGTATTATTGGCGAATTGATAACTCATAGACGTACTTCAAGGGAAAAAGTTGTACGAGATATACTAATCAACAAAAACGCCCACCTACTATTATCCTCAATATATTTTCTTATAGAGGGATAGAGCTAAATTTATTGTTGTATACTTTGCAGAAACCCACTTTTTATTCGTTCGTTCATTTTTGTTATGAAAATTTTTATTCTATGCTAATGAGATTTTTTTTTCAAAATAGTGGTCTAAAATGTTTTGCTGAGTTCAACATTAGGTCAATGGCCATCGGAATTAAATTTTCATTATTTGTTGATTCAATCAATACATTTTTGGTAACCTATACGATAACAGTAAAATTTCCATGAAAAAGTAAGGTCAATGTCGAATTATGGATTTTTGACGTTTTTCAGTTTGACGTCATGATTCCATCCGTAATCCGAAATTTGTTGTATTCAGTGCGTTTCGTATAACTCGGTGATGGTTTCTCAGTAAATTAAAGTCTCTTTTCACTTAATCTAAGGTAATACTGCAACAAATACTCCAAGTATTTAAAAAAAATGCCAGATCCTTTTCAGTAAGTGAAAGCCTCATTTTCGAAAATTCTTTGAAGTATCGATTATTTATAAATGGCAAAATGTTTGTAATCATTCTATGTTGGTCTTGTTTGACAAAAACATCCTTTCGATTTTTCTGCACATGTTCATTTATGTCTCAATTCTTTCAACCGGAAGCTCTCTTAATATGGACCGGAAGTGTTCTTTTCAAGAGTAAAATCAGAAACAATTTTTGCATAAAATTTTAATAAATTAAAGAAAACAAAAATAATCCTTTTTAATTATATTACACAAAAAACGTGAGCGGACGTTTCTTTTGTTGAGTAGTATGAATTGATGCCAATAGACCGTGTTGTGATGTCAACTAAGATTTAAAAGCCATAATAAACCTCATTTAATTTTATACAATGCATTGAAAACCAAACAAACATTAGAATAAGATATTGAGATTATCATGATATCAAAGTTTTCATAAAATAAAGAATGAAAGACTGAAATTTTAAATTGAAAGTGAATGTTGCAAAAGAAATCATTAGAAAAAAGGTATTTTTGGATAAATATTTAAGCGGTATTATGAGAATAAGTCTCATATTTTCTGATAGAGAATTCATTTACATTTTAATTATATTTTTTTTTAATATTGATTTAATGTAAAAACTTTATTCCCCTTTTGGGCATTGTTTTAGATTAAAAATTAATGATTATATAATTAATCAGTTTTAACACATATTTCAGTTTATGGATTTCTAAAATTGTTATTTGATCTGCACTAAAGAAACATGAGTTGTCGAAATGCGCATATGCAGAAATTAAATTCACAGTAACTTCGGTGTTTTATTATAGTTGCAGTAAATAATTGCTATGGGGGGTCACTTCTTATATAGAGGTATATACAGACGTGCCGCTGGAATGGGCCTATTTGTTTTTGAAGTTGCCAACTAACTATATGAATGGGTAGTAGTTTTGATACCATGTATATCAATGAGTTTAAATTAACCACAAATGGCCAGAATGTCTACTGCTTACTGTAATTAATCAAGTTTTTATCATTATTTGATGTTAAAAAACATTCCCGCTACGAAATTTATGGTTTTCGTTCTGTAATTACACATTTTTACTAAACAGATGGGTTGGTTTGTTTGAAATTTACTCTATGAATGGGTCTATATTATATTCGGGAAAGGGAAAGGGAGTATTTTCGAAACGCCAGTTGCAGGCGATTCAATTCCACCTGAATTGCCCCCCCCCCCCCCCCNCCGTGATTATGACGTTGAAATTAGTCCTAAAATATTATTTTTTCCAAATGTAATAGAAAGCGTAACATGTATATTACTTTCCAATGTCGACTGTGGTAAAATTTGTAACTTATGTTAATCCTGATATATTCATGTTGTGTAAATATATGACGATTACTATTAAAGGTAAACATGTCCAAATCACAACATTGACATCTTTACAAGGATTGCTACAAGGTTCCTTTGCTCTGATGCTTAAACTTATAGATTTTACTTTGCTATGATGCTTAAACTTACAGATTTTACCAAACATTTTTAAAACAAATTTGGTGTCAAAGCTAACATGCTTGATTCGACGTATATGTTGTGATTATTGCAAATATTCTTTTGATAATAAATATCTGACAGTTGCATTGAATTTTATACATGTATAGATATATACATTTAGTCATAAGTATGGAATATTCGGTTTTTTTTCTGAGCCAAATTTTGAAGTTTTTAAGCATTATACACTAAAGTGTGTTTATGAAAGTAAAATATTTTGCTTTAAACATTGTTTTCTAAATGTGAAGTACCAAAGTCTCTGGTTTTACGAATCTGTCAAACCACTCCATCAACCCGTTCTGAAACCAACCCTTTTCGTAAAAACGGGACATTTTTTTTACTCAACTATTGCTTGCACAAATATTTCCCAACAAATGCAATTTTCGTACTCATCGTGTACAAAAGTGATAATTTCAGCGATGTTTAAAGGATAAATTGAATTTTTGAAAACAAACAGCCCTTAGATATTTCAGGTTTCTCAAAAAACATATACCATATTCATGACAAAGAGTATATATACCCATAACCGATTGACAGTCAAAAATTGTGTACTTAAACAATCTCCGACTCTCCAATCATACACATCATGAATCATTAATAACACATAAATATGTAACCCGAATGTCAACATGTGCATTAATTATTTATATTGTTAGATTTACCATTTACAATATCGGCTTAGCTTGCATTTATGAAATAAAAGAAATAAAACTGTTTTAACAGATATCAACGGTAAGAGGATATCTTATTCCATTGTTCAATAATTTTCGATGTTATTTTTTCTCTCATTCCATTTAGTTTTGGCGACTTGACCGTCACTATACGATCCTAACGTCCACTGGTTGGTTCATCGATTGATATGGAATTTTAGTGTCTATGCTACCGTCTTCTTCCTTTCCCTCTCTCTCTCTCTGTTAAACGAATTTTTTTTAAACCTTTATATTATATATTTTTTGCGTCACAAAAAATAACCCCATGATTACATTATTCGTTGACTGGTACCGCTGACTAAAACATTGTTCTTGTCCTTCACGTGTTGTCGTTGTACTGGATAATCATTGTTATTTTGAATATACAGTGGAACCTCCTGAAACCGGCTTTGTTGGGACCAAGGAAATCGGCCGGTTTTAAGAGGTTCCGGTTTTCGGAGGTGCCGAAATTCGGTCCTTTCAATCCGAACATTATACAGGAAGTGTAGCATATGATCTGTAAGGTCAGTGTAGGCTGTGAGTTAATTATTTCAGTATATTTTTCCCAATTTCAACCAAATTTTGAGTAATCTTTTCAAATGCAGTTATTGATCAATGAGGATGGCAAGAGAAATATGACTTGTTGAATAGATTTGGTCGACTTTATTGTCCGCAAAAAAATTCATCCGATTTTCAGAGTTGAATTTTAGAAGAAAATATACTTTTGGGACCGATTTATATGGCCGGAATTCGGAATTCTGAGGGGCCGGTTTTCAGAGGAAATTTTTACTTATTTATATAGGTAAAAATTCCGGACCGAAACATATCGTTCGGTTTATAGAGGGATCCGGAATTTAGAGTGGCCGGTTTTAAGGAGTTCCACTGTATATGAATCCAAGAATAGAAACTATGGGACAGGGTTTAAATTTTGTTCTATGCCAGGAAGTCAACATATTCAACAACTAAAATGAAAAGAAATATTTAGTACGATTCTACATTTTTTTGTTATATATATATATATATCCAAGAAAAAGAAAGTAAAGGACAAGGTTTAGCTTTTGTTCAATGCTACATAACAACCAAAATGAGATGTCTTTTTTCAAGTTCGTTTACTTTAGGGAGCAACCATTTGATTTTTAGGGGGGGGGGGGG
>MJUU01055139.1:1924-27178 GCA_002080025.1 Modiolus philippinarum | reverse complement strand
TTTCTGCATATGCGCATTTCGACAACTTATGTCTCTTCAGTTCAGATAAAATCTAACGTTTGGAAGACCAGAAACTCAAAGATATTTAAAAACTGATAGAGAACAAATAACCAATATGATCTAAATGAAATGAATAATTCGGATATAAAATTGCATTTGCCGGCAAGTGCTCTTATTCGCGGATAAATATTTACCTGTGTTTATCCAGGTAAATTTAAAAATGTAAGAGTTATTCCCCTTTTCGAGACATACCCGAAAACTAAATCGCAATAGTTTTCCGTAAATTTATTATTATAAAATAAATAAATCGTGAATTTAATTATAGGAAAATTTGTCAAACATTATTAGATTACGTTTACTGCAACAAATAATTATTCAAAACATCGTAATATAAGAGAGTTATTAATGTTTTTTTATCTAAAGGGTTTCGGGCTAGATATACAGGAAATTCTGAAACATCCAATTTTATATCCAGTTTAAATTCTAGGACCAAAACGGCCGTCACCAGAGCAAATTTAGCAAAACAGTCAAGACCAGAACAGACTTGACAAGAACAATCATGGCCAAAGCAGACTAGAACGGTCATGGCCGGAACAGACTTAGGTAGAACGGTCATGGCTAGAGCAGACTTTGCAGAACAGCCATGGCTAGAACAGACATGATTCTAGGACAAGAGCAGACAGGATTCTAGGACTGCTCTAATCTGCTCCAAGTTAACTTCAAGTTTACTTTGAGCTGTTCTCGTGAGAGCTCTCCAAGTTAACTTGGACGAGAGGTTATATCTGCACCCCACTGTATGGTATCGTGTAAAGAAATAAGTAAAAAAAATCAAGATATAAAAAAATAAATACATAAGATCATTCTGAATGAAAATTTTCGTCCAGGGAGTACGAAAAGATTTACTTTCCGTTCCGGTCAAGCAGCATCTCGCGCGAACATGAATCAAAGTCCCAAAGGGACTGGTGGATTAGTGTCTATGATGGCAATGATCAGTATCTAATCTATTGAAATTTTATGTACACTGTCCAATAGTATCCATGTATGATATGAATAATTGCCTGTCTATGTCGTGCATAATTACTCATGTTTTACTATGGGTCTAATTATAATGATGATATCAAAACCAAGAGAGGTACAAAAACCATGTTTTGCTCATCAAGAAAATTAACATGCCTTTCTGACAGTCACAGGTATTTACTGGTGGCCATCTTCATTTGATCACCCCAGCCAATCAATGGCCATCAAACCATTAGAGACAAATATTCAAAGAATTTTGATTTTATACCAGAAACCTATTACATATTATGGGTTCCCTGCTGTACACTCAGTGACATAGACTAAACAATGACAGCACCATCTTGATCAAGTACAGTTTGAAATTTAATTCTAAAGAAGAGACCTGAATGAAAGGTTTGTGAATGCTGACAAGACGCAAAAGCTGACAAGACATGAGCAGCAAATATCCTGCTCTTTATGGAGATAATAATTCGTCCACGAAACACACGAAGACATGAAAGAGATGATCTGTGCCAAGTTCTTTGTGCAACAATGCATCTCAATTCGCGCTATGATACACATTCTCATGCAATTGAAAAATGACTGTTATGCATTGTAAATACTCAAATGACATTATCTCAATTTTTGTTTAACCAAACTCTGATCAACGGCAATTAACACGCAACACCCCGGACTGAACATTGTTGGACGAACGGCAATCAACAGATCAACACCCCTGCCTGATCCTATTTCGAATTTAGTCAATTCCAACCCCGATCGTTGCAAAATATCGTCTGTTTCGGAATATGCACCTTGACAACTGTTTCCAGGTAATACTTTGTATTTATCGATGTACGACTTAATCAGTGTTTTGTTTCGAGTCGGCCATTACATGTAAACCGAACGCGGACCTCGGAGAAGACACTAAATGGCAATCGCAACAAGTATAATGGAACAGCCAACGTGGAACAGCCGTACTTTTCCATTCACTGATAACTAGAAATGTAAACAAACATTACGTCTTCCGTAGATTGTAAATAATGGGCTGTTGTTCTCGAAGGCTACTGAATTTGAATTTTTATTTCCAATGCGTTGTTCTTTTATGATTTATTTCAAAACAGCCACATCGTTTCATTGACCGTTCAGGGAAGTACGTTTACGCCATTCATACAAATGTAAATAAAGGCATCGGTCTTCCATATTCATACATCTACACACAAAATTTTATGAATGGGAAATTCATTCGGTGATTAATTAACGAATTCGGGCACCATTTAAGTGTTGAAAAGTTCGGGCAATCAAATTAATGTTCAATGAAAATAGACTATGGAGTGTCAGAGTTTTTTATGAGATCAGAAAGATGTGTACGAGGTTTCCTGAAAAGGATTCTTTTAGCATGGGTATGATCACTAATGTTTGATTGCGTGAGGTTGGTCACCCGGGGTCGTAACATAGGATAGAATTCTATCCTTTGGATAGACACTAATCCAAAAAACGACAGTTCCGGAACACATTTTAACCGATTTCTAACATTTTTCAATAGTACCACGTTTACAAAATATTGAATAAACAAATATTAAGTTTTTTCGTATTCACTATTTGTTTATTCATTTTCATTACTATAACTAAATACCGAAGTTACTGTGAATTTAATTTCTGCATATGCGCATTTCGACAACTTATGTCTCTTCAGTGCAGATAAAATCTAAACGTTTGGAAGACCATAAACTCAAAGATATTTAAAAACTGATAGAGAAATAATTACCAATATGATCTAAATGTAAAGCCAAAATCAGCTGAGGACAGAGCTTTGCATGAGGGAGATACTCCCTAGTTTTCAACAAAATTTACAAAAAAATTAATATTGTAATGTTTCAAATACAATCGGCTTTCGGGTCAGCACCGAAGTACTGACAACTGGGCTGGTGAATACCCTCGGGGACTGACAGTCCACCAGCAGTGGCATCGACCCAGTGGTAACAAATAACTAAAAAACGAAGTTACTATTTTTTCAAAACACAGAAACCGGTCTACATGACATCAGGAGAAAGGAAGCTTATTCGCGGAAAAATTGACACAATATGACTTTTTACCGTGTCAGTCAATTGAGACGTCACAAAGCTGTAAAAGCACTGTTCCGGTCCCAAAATCAAAGTTACCCGTATGTAACTCGATTGCAAAAATAAATTTATGCAAACTGAATATGAGGTTGATTATTATATCTAAAAAGGCAAAGGCTATTAAATGTTCAATAAATTGATGCTGTAAGGCAAGGTGGAAATCAGTGACTGTGATTTTTTTTTTTTTGCCAATCGTTCTGTGAGCGAAACTAGATTTTTTTTTCATTGAAAGAACAGTAATCTGTGTTGGAAAAATTGGCAAAACGTTGCGGTATTTTGATTCTTTTAATCTGCAGACTAAAGTTTTCACATTTATAATACTTGTTAATAGGTATGAAATTTGAGCGCCAATTTTTGGTAAAGGTCCATGTCACGTCCATCGTTATCTCAAAAAAAGAAGGATGTTGCTGCCATTCTGGAAGTTTTAATTGATAACATCCAACAAATACTTATACATACTAGGCCTATGATGGCGGCCGATTTATTCTTTTACTTGTATAAAGCCAGATTCATACAAAGCCAGGTTAATACAAAGCCAGATTCATACGAGGCCTGACTAGTCGAGAAAAAGAGATTTTTCGTTTCTTGTCAGTCCGTTATAGATGATTCTTATTCAGTACATATAAGAACAGGATAAGACAGCAGGCAAAGCCTAAATAAGCCTTCTTCTTAAATACGAGATACGGTTAATTATTACAACAGACACAAAATATAATTTACAGCATAATAAGATAAGTGTAGATAATTTCCCCTTTCTTGACGGCGACGTTCCCGTAGCTCCATCCTACGGGGTGTATATATCCCAACTTGTACGATTCGCACGCATTTGTTCCACCCTTGATGATTTTAATGAGCGTAACCTTACTCTCACATCCAAACTTTTACAACAAGGTTACAGATTTCATAAATTGTTAAATACTTTTAAGAAGTTTTACAGAAGATATGAACATTTGATATCTAGATATGACGTGACTCGGAAACAGCTAATAACAAAGGGCATTTCTCATCCTCGATTTTATGGAAATGTTGTTAAAAAATGTCAAAAACTGATTAATAATCCAGAAAAACTGGGACGTAACTTACATTCTATATCGACGAGATATTCTGAACAAATCCGTTAAATTGGCTTTGAATTCCAGTGACCTGAAGACTTTACATATATACTGGCCTCTCACTGATACTGCCGATGTCTGCTGAAATACATGAAGACTCTTTACCAAACCCTTCGGGAAGTTTTGAGTTTGATTTTTCTTCCGTAGTGCGACAGTGTTTACCAGCAGACTAGATTCCTTGAGCTAGCCGGCAGTTTAGCGGCGAGCACTCTTTGACCCTTCTTTCAAAATTACGTTTTGTCGTATGCTTTTCCTGTTCCAAGATAGTGGTCATTGAGTTAGTAGTCTACCTGTATTGGGTTTTATTCGCGTGTTTATGATACTATAGGGAAACGGGATAGAGAAAGGGGAGGTTTGGGTACCCATAAACCGGTTTAACCCTACCACTGGCTTTTGCTGGTGCCGGTACCAAGTCCGGCTATCCCGAGTTCCTATCGTTATTTATGTTTGTCTCTTGTTTTCATTATTGTTTTTCTGGTGCAGTTTGCTTGTAAATTGTGGCATGTGATTGTAGTTCCTGGCCATTGTAGGTGTTTGCTGTTTTCCTGTTTTTGTAATAGTGATTAATTAAGGGGCAGACCTTTTTTCGAGATGCTACCATCTCCGCTCAGGTTGTGCCTGCTCATATTAAGAATAAATAACATCAGTCAATATTAAATACCACACGGTCTTGAATAATTGAACTTCTTTTCACTCCTCAACATTCCTTGTTAATCAGTGTTCCCGGTTCATGCCGGTTCATGTGAAATTTATAATGTATTAGAAAATTTAAAAGCATATCCTAAATGAATACAAATTTACGCGAGGGGAAATTTTTGCAAATATGTGCCAATCGCGAAATTTGCGAAAATAAACCCCTCGCTAGAATTTCCCCTTTTACAGTAGGCCATAACAACGGCAGTAGAATACCGAAGGAACACGGGAAGCGAAGACCACAAAAATCGAAGTCCAAAGACATGGCCAAAACGACAACAGAGAAAAACAAAGACAAAACAAGGACGTGAGACAGCTTCAATGCACGGAAATAAAAGACGACATTAAGAACTAAGGCACTTATAGTGTGAAATCCCATGAAAACCGGGAGTGACATCAGGTGCTCCGGAAGGGTAAGCATATCCTGCCCCGCTAGTGACACCCGTCACACTATCAAGTGAGAAATATATTGTTTTGAAGGATACGTTTGGAAGCGGATTGGTCAATGTCATTTTCTAACCATTAGAAAAAAACAATGAAATCAATGGTTCATGTTACTTCTCTAACCCCGAATCAGTACCAGTGGTAAAATTTTGAAAAGTTTTTGTAAATCAAACATTCATAATGACAAATTTGTAGTACAAACATAACTAACGAAGACGAAACTAAAATTTTACAGTATAATATACAAGACAACACGGAAAACTAAAGCACTGACAGTGTGAACTCCCATAAGAACCGATAGTGACATCAGGTGCTCCGGACGGATAAGAATGTCCTGCTCCGCTAGCGGCACCTGTCACACTATTAGTTAGTCAATCAAGGGTTGAATCAAAGCCGGTTATGTCAAATCCGTGAAATCTAGCTGAAAATGTCCGTTTTCATTTGGGACACAGACACGTCATATCTGTCAATGATGTCATGGTGACGGCCATAGAATTTCTGAAGGGATGAAAGTAACAAAGGCTGAACATATCCCTGTCTAAGCAACTTTTGGGACAGTGTTTTTGCTCTATTAAAAAATTCTGTATAAACTACATGCTCGACAGTAGCCAATCAACTGTGAAATGTACACTCCATAGGCTGGAGAGGTAGGTATATTGCTGCTCAGAAAGTGTTTAAACAGTGTTTTAATTAAATGTGGTCATGTTGTGAGGCAGACAATTGGGAATCATATAGATTATAAGCCTACACTGCATTTCATAGACTTTTTTAAACTTAAAAGCAAAGTGTAGCAGTAATCATTACAAATTTAAAGTCAGGGCATATGTTTCACAATGGACAGAATCAGTAAAATTAAATGTAAAAGACACAAAAAATCAAAACCAAAATATATGATAAAAGGGATGATTTTGATTTCACTATTACTAATTTCTCTTTTCTTGACGGCGGCATTCCCTTTGCTCCATCCCACGGGGTGTATATTTCTCAACTGGTACGATTCGCACGAGTTTGTTTTACTCTTGATGATTTCAATGAATGTAACCGTACTATCACAGCCAAACTTTTACAACAAGGTTACAGATTTCATAAGTTGTTGAATACATTTAAGAAGTTTTGTAATAGATATGAACATGTCATATTCAAATATGGCGTTACTCGTAAACAACTTATTACTATGGGCAATTCTAGTCCTCAATTTTACGGAAATGTTGTTAAAAAATGCCAGAAATTGATTAAAAATCCAGAAAAGCTGGGACGTAACTTACATTATTTTTATATATAGATTTTTTTTCAGATACCTTATTTGTACACATAAGTTGTTGAATACCTTTAAGAAGTTTTTTAACATATATGAATATTTAATATCTAAATATGGCGTTATTCCCAAAGGGCATTTCTAACCCTCATTTTTATTGTTAAAAATGCCAGAAACTGATTAAAAACCCACAAAAGCTTGGACGTAACTTATATTCTTTACGTAATAGGGAATATCGGCAAGATATTCTGCTTGCATCTGTTAAATAAGCTTTGAGTCCTAGTGACCTGAAAATTTTGCACACATACTGGCCTCTCACTGAAACTGCCGATGACTACTGAAATTTATGATGATTCTTGACCAAACCTTTCGGGAAGTTTTGAGTTTGATTTTTCTGCGGTAGTGCGACAGTGTTCTACCTGCAGACTAGGCTCCTTGGGCTAGCCAGCAGTTTAGCAGCGAGCACTCCTTGACCCATCTTTCAAAATTACGTATTGTCTTTTTCTCTCCTTTCAAGATTGTGGTCATGGAGTTAGTAGTCTTCCTGTATTGGGTTTTATTCGTATGTTTTTATACTATAGGGAAACGGGACAGATAAAGGGGAGGTTTTGGTACCCATAAACCGGTTTAACCCTACCGCTGGCTTTTGCTAGTGCCGGTACCAAGTCTGGCTGTCCTGAGTTCCTATCGTTGTCTACGTTTGTCTTTTGTCTTATACGTGTTTTTCTTGTGTAGTTCCCTTGCAAATTGTTGCATGTATTTTCAGCCATTGTAGGTGTTCCTGTTATCCATTTTTTAACAACATGAGCACGGCACAGAAAAGAAAATGAAAAATGATACACACACACATACAAGAATGAACAACACGGACCCAAATAAAAAGTCATGGGTGAGATCAGGCGCACCGGTAGAGCCAACATCTCCTGCTTATATTACAACCTCCGTGTTGAACATGTCAACTCCGGTAGTAGAGGGGTAGAGGAAAACAAATTTTTGTGGCAAAGAGAAAGATCTGTTGTCATCTGGTAACATATGGTGAATGCAGATTCGATCATATCAAGGCGCTATAACCGAGAAAATTTAACCTAAAATTTAATATAAGAACGATAGGAAAACGGATGGTTCCTCTGCATTAGCGTTTTCATCTTCTGAACCTAAGCTAGAAACACTTTTTACACAAATGGAGTCCGGTTTTCAATTGGTCACAAGATACATTCTAAGTATAAAATAACAAGCATCTGATAGTTTCTTTAAATATTATTCATAGTTCTCTTATGATTCAACCTCATTACTTATTCCTTGCACGATTAGGTATTTGTAATACTAAATAAGACATTGAAGCTGGAGTTAGATATGAATTAGTTGCATCTCTTTCACGAGAATTTCATTGGCCGATAGACAGGTAATAGCACATCATGCATAATGTGTTATTACTTTTTCGACGTTTCTATTAGACCGCTGTAACATCTCGTTAGCCGTGATCAACGTTTGCCTAGTAACGGAGTTTTTATTCTGAACAAAACAGCGAAGTCACAAGCAAGTAAACACAGAACGGTTGTTTGGCACTAAAAATTCACTGCATTTATTTATGAACATCATAAGAGAAAAAAATTTAACAACTCGAAAAAGTTATATATCGCTGGATATCAACTCTCCGTATGTAATTTGAAAAATACAACTCTTGTTATGTAAATCAACGCTTGTTATGTAATTTCAAAAATAATAAACTCGCCAAAGGCTCGTTTATTATATCTTGAAATTACATAAGCAATTTTTTTCGTTATGAAAGCCTTAAATATACCACTGATCGATTGAAAGTCCACCTAATTTGTACGGAAACAAGCTCTGAACACAGCGTAAATCATTAATTATACGTAATGATATAACCCCGTAAGTCAACATGTACTTTAATTATTTAACATTGTTAAATTTACCATTTACAGAATACATAAATCTTGCATATATAATAAACAAGGTTATAACAGACGATTAAATGTTTATAGGATATCTCATCAAATTACATAATGATATACTTAGTGCCAATGAAAACGCAACACCTAATAATTAGGTTTCAGATATCTTCTATGTCGAGCTAAAGAATTTTTCTTTGCCAAATTACTTAGCCAAGTGTCTGCTTAAAATTTTGCATCAATGCATTTTTAGTCCACTCTTGAAAAAATTGCCAAAGGATCAACGTTTGATTTAGTGGTCAAAATCAAAATTTCCAGATTACTAAAAGTATCTGAACATTTTTCCCAAACTGACGAAAAATTGAAGAAAAAATGCCTCATTTTTCAAAATCTTAGTTCCAATTTTGTCAAGAAGTTCTTCCGAGTTGAAATTTGTCAAAAATGGACATGTTTTGAATTTTAGGGTAAAAATTACCGATTTTTGAGAATTTCAATTCTAAACATAAAACAAATTTGAAAATCTGCAAAAATGTTCCCAAACGATTCCAAAAGAAGCTGTCGAAATGTCAAACCGATTCATCGCGGTTCACAGAAGAAAAACGTAAAAGTAATGTCTGTTAATTGGGTAAACAAGGTATTTTGAGAAACACCCCTGGGAATTTAAAACGTCCCTATCATGTTAAATAAAAACCGGTCCCAAAACTTTGAGATGAGAAAATGTTTTCACGGGGTTAAGCTTTGTAGTGGACAATAAAGAAAAACAATCATACGTAAATTTGCGCCAAAAAGCCATTCTTGTGCATTTTTTAAGCCTGCGTAATTACAATTAAATTGGAAGTAACATTTGTTAAAAATTGTTATAAAAAATAAGTGTTGCGTTTTCATTGGCACTCAGTATATTTTCCGTGCAATTTTCCGATTCTTTTAAATCCTAAATCTTCAAATATAGAAACTCGTGCTTGTTCTTTTCCATTTATTTTTACTTTTATTGTACATCTAAGGGAAATATACTTATTAGCAAAAGAAACGGATACATGGATTTCATAAATTATATACGTGGCGTACCGTAATAAGCGGAAGGCTTTGCATGCTGGGCGAAGTTGCCGTAAGGAGTCTTAGAGACTTTGAAATAAACAAATACATGTAAAAGGGCGTCCGCTTGTTGAAAAAGATTGCCAAAATCACTACCTCGGATCTACCCTTGAACCAGCGTTTGAATAAATATATGAAAATACAAGACTTCCTGTGTGTGCAAGGCGTGACGTTTATAAGGGCGTCATAGGAACATTTCTTTTTGAGTTGTCACCGTGCCGTACCGTAATAAGCGGAAGGCTTTGCATGCTAGGTGAAGTTGCCGTAAGGAGTCTTAATTACAGACTTTGAAATAAATAAATACATGTAAAAGGGCGTCCGCTGGTTGGAAAAGATTTCCAAAATCACTACCTCGGATCTACCCTTGTACCAGCGTTTGTATAAATATGAAAAATGCAAGACTTCCTGTGTGTGCAAGGCGAGACGTTTATAAGGGCATCATAGGAACAACTCTTTTTGAGTTGTCACCGTGCCGTACCGTAATAAGCGGAAGGCTTTGCATGCTAGGCGAAGTTGCCGTAAGGAGTCTTAGAGACTTTTAAATAAATAAATACAGGTAAAAGGGCGTCCGCTGGTTGAAAAAGATTGCCAAAATCACTACCCCGGGTCTACCTCGTACCAGCGTTTGAATATATATTCGAATCCCGGAGAGGGAACTACCAATGTGCAGATCTAATAATGTTGGGCTGATTTTCAGACGTATATATAAATAATTCATCAAGCCCAGTATAATGTCTCACGATATTATCCATTGGACAGGTATAGTATGAAGAGTTGTCACATACTTCAGACAACTATATAAAAATTATAACTTTGTGTGGCGGCATTCCTTGTCGAAAGACATTGAATCCTCTCTGCTATACACACAGCTGATCTGCACGAGCACTTAACATCATGTACTGCGTTACAACCATAGATTAAACCTACGAGGAGGTATCACCAGGTTACCGAAAGCTATATTTTAATAAAGCCTAGGTAGCCGCGTGGTCTAGGGCGCTGGACGTAGTGTAGGCGGTGTTGTCATAGATGTCACAACAGTGATGGTTCGAATCCCGGAGAGGGAACTACCAATGTGCAGATCTAACAGTGTTGGGCTGATTTTCAGACGTATATATATACATATATATATATCAAAATCGCTCAAATTGAGGTAAATAAATAAAATCTCTTCATTTTACATCCGGAGCATTCGGTCGGGCAAGCCGGCCTTCATCAGCGGAACTTCATTATGCTATAGTAACCACAATTACAATTACAATGGGGAACGTCACAATTTGCAATTAAGGATGTTTGCTGGTCAATTTTAGAATAACAAGGATTTCAATTAAATGTGATTTTTTGTTAGAAAATCAACAAAGAATTAATTCAAGCCAGAAAAATCAATAGGTTACCGATGAAATATTTGAGGAACAAGTTCAAAAAATGGCGGGAAACCGAACTCCCCCGCATTTTTCATAGGTTAAAAATGAGCAATGTTTATCCAATAGTGAATGTGATAAAATAACACCAACTGAATAAAATTTTGACAGAATGCTCAAAAAGATGTATAAAATAAAATTATGGAAAAAAATTAGGGGGTCACCGGGCAAAAAATTATTACGCTTTTAAATGGATAAAACCAGAGAAGTCCGAAAATCTGACAGCAATACATAAACATGACCAGCGAACATCCTTAAATTTACGGGAACGAGAACCTCACATTTTTGTATTTATTCCATGCGGCTTGTATGTGCGTAATTGTTTTATCCATAAATTTTTCTATCGTTTGTCTGTATATATCATCACCACAGATTTTTTCAAGTGCAACTATCTCATAATCTTTAACTGAATGATTAACTGAATTAAAATGTAATGCAAGGGGATCGGGTTTTTGTCTTGTAATTAGCGAAAGGTTTAACAAATGTCTTTGGTACAGTGTGTCGCTGGTCTCTCCGACATAAATAAAACCATTACACCTTTTACAAAATAAAGCATATACCACGTTTGCTGTAGTACAGTTTACATAATTCTTTACTCTAAATACCTTTCCCTCAAAATTTTCGAAAACACTAGTGTTACGTACAAACGGGCATATTGCGCAATTACGGTCACAGGGCTCGCATTTGTTTTCTTGCTTAAAATACATAATTGTTATGTTTTTTGTGCACCAAAATGTTTTTATGCATTTCATACATTATTTTGCAATATTATTGTGGATTTCCTAGTTTTGGGTTCTAGTGCTGCTTATGAGGAATTAATTTCTGAAATTGCCATACAGCTCATTAAAATCATTATAGTTGGAGTTAACACATATGTTATGGTCTCATGTTCATTTACTCCATATCCTTTCGTACAATATCATATGAAAAATGTATTCTGGCATCGGTAAGAATTAAAAGATGCCCAGAATGTCATTTGTTGAACCATATACGGTCAATGTCAAGGTCGTTATCCCGAATGTGTGTTCGAGGACGTTAATAGTGACTATGTCGACAGCTTCCATTTCGAAAATTGTCACACTTTCGAATCAAATAACCTACAAATATGTTTTTATTGCAACCACGTAAACATCGGATTCCATTTTTTCTGTGCTAAATTCACGTACGCGTAAGTGTAAAACTCATTTTTGACGTATCGTCGTCTTTTGTTTGTCATTCCCTTCATTTAACAATGCTCTGAACGTGCCAAGTCCTTCTTTACGTTGATTTTGGATTGATTAAGCATGAAAGGGTGAAACTGTCTCCTACATTTTGAGATGGCAATTTGATGACCTGATGCGGTGTCCCAATTAATTGAATCTAACAATGTACAGATGGGTGCAGACGCACCGTTTCAAAAAGTGTACTAAAAGTGAACATCAAGTTCACTTTTGAAGTGCACTTTGCGTTTTCTTAGGTATTGCGAAGTTGATTTGCTTTGGAAAAGGTAGCTATTCCATGAGGTGTGTTCCCATTTCGCCTTAGCTGTGAATTCCAGGTAAAAAAGGTAAAAAAAAGGACTAAGGCGAAATGGAAATTTACAATTTGTGAATTGTAAAAAGATAATTATTGATTATGGCATGTTTGATTACTGAGTAAACATCATTAAGAATACATGTATTTTTTTTATTTTTTCTTTAACTATTTGTATATTTTGAAAGATTTTGTTACATTTATCTTGCATATTTTGTGCATAAAATCTAAAATATTTTTATTTTGAATGTATATTTATTCCCCAAAAATGATTGAAATTAAAAATTATAACTAAATTATAGTCAATTTTACAAAAAGTGTAGTTTTTTAATTGATTTTTTTTCTTAAACAATAAAATCTACTATCATTTAAAATTAATTTTAAATATTCTAAAAATTGATTATAAAGCATTTCATATTATTCCATTTCAAAAACTTTAGAATATCATTAGAATAATTAACAGAGGCCTTCCCAGCAGCAGCACTCAAGGGTTGCCTGTTCCACTACTGCAAGGCCATATGGAAGTGTGGACTACAAAGAGACTACAAAGACATACCCAATGTTAACCTACTAGTTCGTCGTGAGGCAGCTCTACCTCTACTACCACTCGACAAGGTTGAAGACTACTGGCTACACACAATCGAGATGACTGTACCAAACTCACTGACTACATTACAGAGAAATGGATAGAAGGACGATTCCCACTACCAACTTGGAACCACCACCAGGCTGAAGGACCCAGAACCAACAACTACCTAGAAGGCTGGCACAACAAACTGAAGAAAAGAGTAAAGACAACACACCCTAGTATCTACAAGATCATCCAGATATTCCAGAAGGAGCAGGCAGCGAACGAGGTCAAGATGGTACAGTATGCAGCAGGTGGGAAAAGAAGATTACCAGAGAAGAAGTACCGTGACATGGAAGACCGTCTACACCGTTTGAAGAACGAACTAATCACAGGAGAGAAGACATTTGTACAGTATGGTGACGCAGCATTATACATCCTGAAGCTCGACTAGTGACAAATAGAAGAAATAGTGAAATGAACTTTGTGTTTATCCTCGTATTGTGATGTTGTTTTTTTTTAATCATTCATTATTAACTACTATTGTGCTAATTGAAGAACTATTATTGTGCTAATACTTGTAAATATGCTTATTAAAGAACTATTATTGCGCTTCATAAAGAACTATTTTTATGCTAATAAATGTGCTGATTATTTGCTTCATAAATGTGCTTGTAAAAGAAATATAAGTGCTCTCATTAAAGAACTATTGTGCTTGCATATTTCATTGTTTTGTTTGTTTATAAAATATTTTGTATGCCTCTTTTTTGGATCTTCTATTCTGATTTTAGAGTTTTCTTTATACACTGTATGTATAATATGACTATTATGAATAAATAAAACGTATGCATCTGATGGAATTTTGTTATGTTACAAATCATATAAAGTTATGTTAATAAAGCATAGAAATTGTAATTTGAGTTACTTAATGTGCCCACATAAAATTTACACAAATTTCAATTTAAATTAAACAACTTAAATATTGTTGTATAAACACCGGTTTCTCTTGATTAGATGTTTACATAAGTTCCCATTTCGCCTTAGCTAACACAAATATGTACTAAGGCGAAATGGGAATATTTTTTATATAAAATTTCACAGCTAAGGCGAAATGGGAACAAGCCTTCCATGATAGTTATTTTTGCGTTCACTAGTGCACTTTAATGCCGTCGCGAGGATTACTACTTAAAACGAGGTTTTCAATATTGGAACGCATTTTACGCGATAGCTGAGGTAGTAAAATATATATTCTTATGTAGTGTTGTATTTGGATAAGCAAGTGCGACACAAATGTCTGTATACCAATACATTCTGTATACCAATACATTAAATTATATTAAACATGTTAAAGAATATAGAGGAGAGCAACATTGTAGCGTTTGTAATCCTCTTTAAATAAATAACGCGTTAGATTATTATTAAATTTTTCAGCTCCAAACGTGTAGAAATGTATTAATATATACAAGTAGATCATCAATCGATAATCGGAGAGATTGACTATCAGGCGAAAAATTGACTTACCGGATTCCAACCCATCCGTTCCAGAATGGATTTGAAAATGGAATAAATAATCACTTTGTAGCAACACTAAAATAAAAACTTAAAATAGCCGACTATTAGAATATTTTTTAAATCAACTGCATATCGTGTTTTTTTTAATAATACATAATTTCCCGAGGACAAAAAAATCTCTTTACCTCAGAATCAATTAATTAACAGTAACAGCAGTTATTTTCTCAGTGTTATTTAAAATTTTATTCTTAAACGAACACTCAAGCTCACAGTCGTTTGGTAACATGTTAAACCACTGTTTTTAGTTACAGAGGGTGTGTTTAAAGAGAGAATAGTACAATCTAGAGAATTTCAAATGAGCGGGGATATGAAAATTTGGACACGATGTTCAGCGAAGAATAAAATGTTCTGTAAAAATCCACGTGTAGCGGTATTGATCCATGAATATGAGCAATAAATAAAGTAAGTAGAGTACTTTGGGTATGAGAAAAAAAAATCTTTTTTATAAATAGAAATTACTTGCTGTGATCATTCTGAATAAAACG
This sequence comes from Modiolus philippinarum, assembly GCA_002080025.1. Lineage (NCBI taxonomy): Eukaryota > Metazoa > Mollusca > Bivalvia > Mytilida > Modiolidae > Modiolus > Modiolus philippinarum. Next base: position 12,001 of record MJUU01055139.1, on the reverse strand, counting down.
CAAGATTTATAATATTCATGATAAATAGAAATAAGATATCCATCTCATCATTAAACTAAACTCCTTTTATTAAACATTTAATTAATGATTGTATTCAAATATCCATGTTTCGCATGGTATCATGGAATAATTGAAATTGAGATATTTTTCAATGGAGGTATTTTTTTAACTTAACGTTCAGCAGTTAGAATAATATGACTTTGTATGTAGTTTTCCTGACAGTATAAAAAATGGTATAGTGATTTATATTTATTTTTTTTTATTTTTTTTTATATGGGTAAAAACTAAGGAGGCTTCTAATTTTTCGGGGGGTTTTTTTGCTGAAATGTGAATTTGAGATTTTCCTACAGGAGAAAGTGAATGAAAGCTGCGCACATTGGAACTCCCGAAAACCGGCCCTCTAAAAACTGGATCCCTCTAGAGACCAAACGATATCGTTCGGTCCCGAATTTTTACATATATAAATAAGTTAAAATTTCTTCCGAAAACCGGTCATTCCGAATTCCGAATACCGGCCATATAGATCGGTCCGAGATGTTTACGTTCTTTTAATATTCAACTCTGAAAACTGGACGATATTTTTCGCAGACAATAAATCGACCAAATTTATTCAAGATGTCACATATTTCTTGCAATCTTCATAGATGAATAACTGTATTCCAACAAATAACGGACAATATTGATTCAAATTCCCAAGAATGCAGGAAAATATACTAAAATAGTTAACTCAAATCCTAAACTGACCTTAATGATAAACCTTATGGTTACACTTCCGGTATAAATGTTCGGATTTAAAAGACCTGATTTTGGATCCTCCGAAAACCGGAACCTCTTAAAACCGGCCGGTATTTCAAGTTCCGATAGAGGCCGGTTTTCGGAGGTTCCACTGTAATCAGAAATGTTTTAAAATGTAGTACAAATTATAACCACAAAGCCGTTCCTCGGGTTTTTGAAATTGCACCTGACTTTCGGAACTCTCTATTTTGAAAACCTTGATGCATGTGAAAATTTTGCACCCTGATCCTCACTTTTCTTTTCAAAATATTGATTGTGTACATCTTTGGTAGACATGTGACAAAAATAGATAAAATTCTTGATATCGCTTCATTGCACTTGAAAGGTTTTGTACCTTAATACAATGTGAATGAAAAGTCTAAAGAACATCGGTTTCCTGCCAAAATTTCGGGAGCTTATATTTTAGAAACGAGCACACTGACCTATTAATATTTTTTGCTTAATATGATAGATATATGGTCGATGTTCTGATAAATAAATATAATATTTTTTAAAACTTGATGTAAAAAACGTTCCCTGTTTTGAACAAAAAAAAAGTACAATTTATATTTCTTATGATAATCAGTTTTGTAATTAACATGAACTCTTTGTTAGTAACTTATATTTTGCCAATAAAACATTATAAAACAAAAAACAAATGAAAAAAAAACAAAAAAAAAACTTGATGTAAAAAACTTGAGGAGTGACCATCGTTAATGCGAATTTATTGTCATAGTCATTTTATATATAGGTTTACAGGTGTCTATTAAGCATTTCAGCATTTTTTTTCGCTTATTTATACCGATTTTTATTTACATGTACATACTATACAGGAGTATATAACTTATTGTGATTTCTGAACATAATTTAAATGAGATAGGGGTGTTTCAATGAACTAGAACAGTGAAACTTTTCAATTTTTTTTTCTTTTAGTATAGTAGTATGTATTTGTTTCATATTACAAGTTTGAAGAAAATTTTATTTTTGGGAAGTTTTTGGGTTTGCAACCCTCAAAAATTACCGCTTTTACAATATTCAATTTGTTTACCTATTATACTAGCAATTTTTCGTTCGTGCTAGACAGTTAGCCTTACAATTTCCATCATTTATATCTTATAGATAATGAATGATTTGATCAGGACAATTCTTGTCTGAACTATGATCTCAACATCATCAAACAAAAGGAAACAAGATGTATGCGTAATTAACTCCATTATCAAGATGCAGCTGCCAATAGGATTATGGCTAAATCAGAGGTTTCAAGTATTGTGAGACAGCAATGGAGGTCTCAGACTGCAAATCATAAAATATTGATGTTATTTTAAAACTATAATGTCTGCAGTGTGGGAGTGTGCACTGATTCCTCCTGCATGTTAAAATTCCACTCCTTAATTACAATCGTAGATTTATACTCTGGGTTATGAAGAAGGTAAGAACGTCAGTATCAAAAAGAGAGATATCTTAAATTGTACATTTATACATTCACTTGGTGGTTTCATATTTGAGGCAAACGAATATAATTATCAGTTTATAAAATATAAGGCTTATTTTTGAATGGGGTTTATTTTTAAAACGCGGAAACAATTCTTTCGGGTGAAGTTTTAAGCAATGTTTTGAATTCAAGACGGCCTAATATGACAGAATGTCTCGAAATTAATACCACCTTATTAACAAGTGGCCATTCCATACTTTCTTATGAAGAGAATATAACTTTTTTCAAACACGTATTCAAATATATCAAAGATTCCAATCGATTCCTCATTGTTTAATTGCACAAGTGAATAAAACACACACACCACGTTAATATATTGATATGAATGTCTACTGTACTATTTGTTTATATGATTCTCTTGTCAGATTCTTGATACGCATGCTTACATAAATAATTATATGTAATGTTACACATTGTATTCGGGAGATGACTTCATAAGTTGGTAAAACTTGTGTCCGATCCCCTTTGTTTTTCTATTTAACAAAATAAATATGTTTAAATCTAAATCTAATATGACAGCTGTCGTATGATATTCCCCGGGTATATTTCAAAGTCTATGATAACCGTAATTTTGGCTTCTGGTCTTCGATTGCAAGTCCTAGTAGGGTCTGTAAGTCTCGTCATGTGACTCACGAGAATCCACGATAAACAGGCAATTCAAAAACTCTTTCCGCCAAAACATGACGTCTGAGCATTATGACGTTCAAATTTTTGTTTGAAACGTCATATATCTTTGTTTGAAATGTAACTTCCGGGTACAATTTTTGATCCCGGAAGTTCCAAAAATGTACGAGACTTACAGGCCCTGTTTCAAGAAATCTTTCCAGAACATATGTTTAAGGGAGTACGAGCTTCAGGTTTCAGAAGCATTCTATATCCACGGGTTTTATCCATTCAAACAGTGCTAAATTTTTTTGCACATGGATCACATTTTCTTGGTCATAAGTCACTTTAAAATACATAAAAAAGACTGAGTATAAAATTTAATCAACTTCCAATTATAATTTCATATATCCAAAGGCCTATAAACATCTTATGCAAACTGAAGGAAAACTCTAGAGAGATCTGTTTCCCGCCAAAATTTTGACGTCTTATATCTCGACAATTCCTACATGGATTTTCAAAATTTTTTGCTCAAGTTGTTCCATTAGATGTGCTCTTCAAGACAAAAGGTCAGAATTTTAATTCTAATTACAAAATTTTTGAGACTCGTACTCCCTTAAATAAATTGCGATATGACATCAACGCAGTTTTTTTTCTAACATTTAATTTCTTTATCTGCTAGTAGAACTGTTAAACTTTTTTCACAATACCCCAGCCTATATATTTCCATATTTATATGATTTGTTCGTCATATAAATATCTTATTATTATACCCCTGCTTGTATATTTGAAGGATGTTAGAACATATTGAAAGAATAATCATCACCCATTGTGGTAATCTGCGCGTTTGTGTGGTTATAAAATGTAGTTCTGTCTCTATATTTGCAAAATTTATAGCTATGGAAATAGTTCTACGAGCAATTATGACCTTTTATATATTTTCATATATGGGTTGAATTCGCCATAAAATAACACTCTGACATTATGCTTGCAAATCATAGAATAGATGCAATTAATTATTATGACCATTTATGGCCATTTTATGTAAGGTGTAACTGTAATATGTTATTTTGTCCCCTTATCTGCGACAAAAGTAGTAAAAAATAATTTTGACAACATATGGACTTATTGACAACTATCTGACCTTATATTTGGATAGAAATTTATTCTTCTATATAAAAGCATTCTCGTCTCCAGGAAGAAAATTTGATCGTATTTTCCTTCCCTTTGCTCGTCTTTGTGAACCCCTTCCATTATTTCTTATCCTTTTCAACTCCGTGTAATATCTGGTACTTTTTGAGAAATTCCATGAAAAGTTTTGGGGTTGACTAGTGTAACAAAGTGTCCATAAATTGTGTTGATAGGTTGACATGGAGGAAATACTTTTAGAAAAAAGGTCTGTATCTCTTCCGCACAGCTTTCAGCTTGTCATTCACAATTAGCGCAATGATGTAAGAAAAACAAAACACAACCAGAATGCAATAAAAATGTTAAGTCTTTTCTGTGAAGTGTAAAAATGAACATCATTACAATATTTTTGATGGTTTTATTGACAGCTTGTATTGTTTTGGCGCACATTCTTTTTTTTTTTATTAAGAATACTTGTTTGACACACTATTATCGATACGTTTGCCGGTTTTATTGACAGCTTGTATTGTTTTGGCGCACATTCTTTTTTTTATTAAGAATACTTGTTTGACACACTATTTTCGATACGTTTGCCGATTTTATTGACAGCTTGTATTGTTTTGGCGCACATTCTTTTTTTTTAATTAAGAATACTTGTTGGACACACTATTATCGAAACGTTTGCCGGTTTTATTGACAGCTTGTATTGTTTTGGCGCACATTCTTTTGTTTTAATTAAGAATACTTGTTGGACACACTATTATCAAAAAAAATTAGCTACAACAAACATAGTTTAATAGTAATGAATACCAAAAGGAACAAAACAACGGCAGTAGAATTCCGAAGGAACAAAGCGCAAGATTACACAAATCAAAGTCCAGAGACAAGGCAAAAGCAAAAACACCAGAAGACGGAAGACCAAAAACACCACATGCCCACAAAACACACGAACATTACATATACAACGCAAAAAACTAAAGCAATAACATTGTGAACTCTCAATAAACAAGAGTGACATCAACAAACAAGGGATGTGGGATTTCAAAAACTAAAGTTCAGAGTCATGGCAAAAACGAGAATACAGATAAAACAAAGATGAGATGGTAAAAAGAAACGAAAATGAAAAAAAGACATTCAGAACTAAAGCAGTTAAAAGTCGACTGGAATTTTTACCTTGTCAGGTCCTTTAAACCTACTTTAAGTATGATATATAAGTGCAATTGATCGATAAAGATATCGACAAATCAAAAAATTTTAAGATTTAAAGTACTGTGCATATTTAAGAAGAATAATCAGATTTTTGATAGTAAAACCCCATTTAATTCATATGAAAGATAGTGTTTCTATAGGAATAGCTTTTCCCTCAAAACATACGACTTTTCTGGAAAATATTTTCTTATCATGACCATATTCCACTGTGTAAATGTAAATGTAAATGTAAACTTCAATATTTTCATTGTTTATACTGAAATGTTATAATCTGTACACACGACTATTTTTGCCCTTTCAACCTTAGTTACACTGCAATGTTTGGCTACATCTACTTCAATGTGCCCCGTACGCGTGTTGTCTGTAGATGTTGTTTTTGTCATTATTTTTGTCTTTCGTCGGGCTACTTAATGACGAATATTTGTACGCAGACATTGCCCGGTTGGACTTTTTTCCTCATTGACCGCTCCCGACATGTGTTGCTTAAATGACATATTTTAGCTGCGATCGATGTTGCTCAATATTCTTTTTTTGTAACCCTGGTGCTTCCAGCTTGATAATCCTGAGCATCATCCAAGTTGGCACTCCTTGGCAGGTGGGGAGCAAGTAACCTTGATATAATTTTTGTCAAAAATACCGCTGAAGTGCACACTAGGGTCCTTTGTGATCCCGAATTAGGGGGAATATTGTTCACCTCTAGTTGCCTTATGTGCATCTAAGCACGACATGCACGAAGAGGATTAAGTAAGTAAGTGCTAGTTGAAAACCGTCAGGCGAGATCAAGATGTAGACAGAAATAAAAGCCCTGTCCCTGATAAACTGGAGTTTTCTATGTATCGTGTGCGTTTTTTGTCATGAACATTCACTCCATATCCTTTCATTTTTTCTATTTGTATGCAAAAACTGTTATTACTCGCTTGAGCAAGTGGGTTCATTTAATGTCTTTCCACTGATGATACACTTCTTCTTCTGCTTGACACCTAGCTTAAGTTTGAACAATACTTTGTTTTCATCTTCTCATCTTCTCATGAAATCGAATTCCTTTCGAGCAGATGCGGTGTTACAGTGTTTCACAACTATATGATTTTACATAACAATCACAGATAACAAAAACCACTTACCAGAGACGAGTCCTTTTACTATCCACGGGGAAGATGTCTTAAACCATTTCAGAGGTTTGATGATCAATGAAGCTTCAATACCAGATGAGCTGTTGGCAAACTGTTGAAAGCATAGCTTTGTGCATCACATTAACTTTCACCGTCACCGAGACGTCGCATTGCATTAATGTAAAAAAGGAGGTGTGGTTTCAATATTTAGATAAAGGGGTAAATAAGGGGGGGCACATAATGACAAGTATCGTTAAATTCAAACATATGTACAACTCACGTCCTCGGAAATAACCTGTCCTGTTAGACACAACTCGTACACACTATCCAAAATTTTACAAAAACCAATTGCAGACGGAAGCTTAAGTGGTGCGGTACTGTTGGATTTTTCCAAGGCCGTTGATAGTAAGTACCTTTTAAGACACTTACGCATAAAATTCAGCATTACGGAGTTAGAGAAATATACAAAAATGGATCGTTGCCTTCCTGTACCAACAAACCCTACAAGTATTAGTGGAGGATGAAAATCCATCTTCGGTCTTGTATCACTTGGTGTTCTCTGGGGTAGTGTACTTGGACCATTATTATTCCTTTTCTATAAGGAGTGTCCGAACAAGTAGTGGTAGGTTAGACTCATATTCACGTCTGGTACTTAATCAACGTCAGATTTTCAGATCGACGTCTATTCTTGTCAGGTAAACTTAATGACAAAGTTTACTATTCAAACTCCCAATGATATCTCCTTGATAATCCATCTAAACTTAATTTATGAACAAAGCTTTGAAGTCCGCTAAAAAAATCGGGGGTCATCCACCTAGTTTTAGACCTATGACGTAATCTTAATTTGCTTGTTTTGAAGGTATCAATTAGATACAATTTGGCCTATATTTCTACTATTCATTTCCTTTGGAATAAGCTAAAATTATTTAAAATTCTTCATGTTGTGTACACAAGCTATATATAAGAATACCGGGAAAATATGAATGTTTTTGTCTATACGGTTCAATCTTGAAGTTCCCGCCACTTTTGTCGGGTGTTCTCCCATTGCAAAAAAAATGACCGATGATATTTTGATAATATTTCTACTGAAAAAAGAAAAAAACATCTTCAATGATTAATTAAAAAAAATATGATCACCGAATCACGTACAACATCTTTACAAAAACATGTATAGACCGGAAATGGCGGGAAGAAAAAAGCGGGTTTTTGCCATTTTCGGCAATTGTAGGTTAGTTCTGTTATCTTCTCTTTTGTAATAACAATATTTAACTAATATGAACACGTTCGAAGTCTTTCGAAGTTTTGTGAAATGATTTTCGTTGCTTTTATCAATTTCTGCTGGCGGGGTGAAAGTGGAAATAATAAAAAGGTATACTACTTAAATGATCTATTTACTTGACTCTATTTATACATGTTTGAATGTTTCTTTGAAATTGCCATTGTCATTTTTAATAACAAAACAATTATTGGCAAACTATCAATCGAATTTGTCTACAGAGTGTTTAATTCTTATGTGCTTGTTTATTCTGTATATGTTAAAAATAACCCTTACGTCGGTTCATGTACCGGGAAAAATTCACGGGAATTTTCCGACGCCATAAATGAATTACAAAACAGTAAAGATAAGTTAGCAGGAAGTTTGCGACGTCATATAAAGAACTTTCACAATATTGGTAAATGCACCGAAACAATAGTAGGATATTCCTTTTACCGTCAAATCGACGTCTGGTGAAATTTTAAGACATATGTCTGATGTACAATCCTCAGATCGACGTCCAAATTTCATTCATTCACAAAATATCTACAGTTTGCTACTTTTATTTCAGTGGCGTCGACCCCCAGTAGCAGTATTTCATTATATACAAAACTAACAAGAATGTAAAAACATCCGAGGCACAACATTTGTCTACAATGTTCGAGTCCAAGCTTGCTTTCTCTATTCGGCATCGACTAATTATTCCCCTTTCCATGACCTGGGAATACGACAAACTCATCTGAGAGTAGAATTAAAATGCCAGAAAAAGCAGAAGTGGGGACAACATAAATAACAACTAGATATCAATACCTATTTGGCATTGCACAATATCATGTTCTTCTTTCATAATTGATGATGTTGTTATACCAAATCTATTTAGAAGTATTTCAATTAAAATTTCATATATCATAGTCAACGGAAATTATGTCCTTAGCTAGCTGTCAGTAACTGCGAGCATTTGTCCAGGCAGTACCTGTGTGTATTGTCTTCATGTTTTATGTATTTCATTGTAAGGGTGCTCATCTTGATAAGTTGGACTTTTTTCTAATTTGAATTTTACTGTGAGTCTTTTTGTGTATTCATTTTTTAGCCATTCGCCACACATAGGGGGAGGGTTTGGATCCAAGAAAACGAGTTTAACCCCACCGCAATTTTTGCGCCTGTCCCAAGTCAGGAATATGTTGGTCATTGGCTTGTCCTTGTCTTCTTATAAAATTTTAGTTTCTTGATATTAGGGTTATTAGATGTGGTTTGTTTCCATTAATTTATTCACTTTTTTTACCTTTTTGGGTCATTTAGGGCTTACTATATGGTGTGAGGTTCCTCACTGTGTTGAAGACCGTACGGTGACCCTAGCTGCTTTGTTTTGGGTCGTTTTCACTGGATATGGGATGTTGTCCACCAAAAATTAAACATTAGTAGTAATGATAAATACAGATATACCTTTGTTAGTTTACAATTCAAAAATAGTCTTCCCTGACAAATTGTAGCATGTTATTGTAATTTTCAGCCATTGTAGATGATTCCCGTTATTCCCTCTTTTTTCATTCTACACCACAAAGTACTTTAATTGCAGTTAATTTATAGAGTTTAACTGATGGCCACTTGGCAACTCCTCATAACCAGTAAACATCAATACAATGGAAAATTCGAAATCAAAACCAAAAAGAGCTGTAAAAATGGCAAAGTGCTTAAAGTTGAAGCCAAGTTAATCAAAGGATAGAGTTTTAATGTTGTAATTATTCCTGGTTTTACAAAAGACATTCTGAAATGCAGTTATTTTTTTATTAACAAATTCAGCTTTCTGGCATGGTAGTACTGGATGAATAGGCTGGTAATACACCCATATGACACTTCTGGACTTCCATAGGCCGTTTGCCGTCTGATGTTGATATGAAATTTATTTTGTTTGAATCTCTTTCTTGTCTTTTAATACATGGAGCATTTTGTTGATTGAAACTCCTTATCAAAGAATCGTGATATTTGTACACTGATACTGTAGGTTTTTTTTAATTTATACTTATTTTTACTTAGCATTTAGATATTCATCGGCGATATGGTGTAAATCTTATTATCTGATATCGAAATTACACGATGAAATTGTTTCTCGGTAAGGGTACATGCCGAAACATGACGTTTGAGCATTATGACGTTCAAATTTTTGTTTAAAACCTCATATATTTCTTTCAAAAATCCCACTTCCGGGTGAACTGTTGAAAAATTGAACGAGACTTACAGACCCTATTTTATCGGGAATCTAGAAGTCCCAAATAAGGGGTTCGCTTTTGAAAGGAAAACAAAAGACCAAATACTGAAGTTGCTGTTAATCTAAATTCTGCATATGTGCATTTCAATGGAAGATTCTTTTTCCGTCGAAATATTCTACAAATTGCAAATTTAGACTGAAGGTTTTATTCTCACATACTTCTTTAATTTGGGCTCATAATTGATTGACAGTTTGAACGAGCTGTGACTGATTTGTCGTTGTACAATACAGGAGATATAAT
>MJUU01055134.1:0-14463 GCA_002080025.1 Modiolus philippinarum | reverse complement strand
TCATAGAATAAGGACATTCCTTTTGTAATCAATGCAATACGAACACTAATATAATTGAAAGATTGTCACCTTGTCATTTCTTTTTCAAAAGTATTTTGGTAATCACCCACGATTAAAATACTTATCTATGAATCACCTTAAATATATTTCGAGCAGATTAGGCCCCATGTGTATGTTGGTAATATTTTTAGGAACAGAGAGAACTGAGCAATTTTTCCCTTACAATCCACTATGTTAAACCCTGGCAGCCATGTTTTTGTCAGATCCAACCCAAATGAGCTTCTTAATAAAGACCTTCCATACATCATATCAATACAGTTTAGTATGACTTTAGACAGCCTCATTATTGTTTTTAGTGCAGTTCGCTTGTGAATCGTGGCATGTGATTGTAGTACCCGGCCATTGTAAGTGTTTACTGTTATCCTGTTTTTGTAGTCAAAGTTGCTTCAATATTTTCAGATCGGAGAATGAAAATGTTGTTTTTCACGAAGGGTCCAATGCTAAGACTGTTCCTCACCGGCAGCCATATTTTTTATCTGATCAATACCGGATGAACAATTTATGTGAAGGAACTTCCCATCATCGTTTCTGTCAAGTTTGGGTAAATTTACTTCAGTAGTTTCAGAGGAGAAAATGAAAATGTGAAAAGTTAACACATGATGGATGTAAAGAAGGACGCCAAGAAGTAGAAAAAGCTCACGCTTTGTGTCAGGTGATTTTTTTCATAAAAAAAACAGTGCTTCAGGAGGAGTAGCAAACAAGAGTTTTGTACCCACTTTCAATTAATTGCCAAGTAAATGTTTTGTTATAGGAAACCTCTAAAATCGTTCTACCTACCCATGTCTACCTGTCTTTTCCAAACACAAGAGCTGAGATTGCTCCTCTATTTTTGGCTCTATTTCTTCCATATCTATGTTTTGTCTACTTCCGGTTCTATCACCCATATTAGTATAGGAAAAAGAAGGGAAACGGGGAATGTGTCAAAGAGACAACGACCCAAAGGGGAGTAATAACAACTCAAAGCCACCATAAGATCTTCAATGAACGGTGAGGAAACCCCACACCCAACGGCAGGTTGGCCGCCTAAATAAAGAGTAATCAAGTTCAGCGAAATAAACATCATCCTAGACTCCCATAGACATAAAGTGAACTAACTAGAAAACAGACAAGACACACAAAGGCTTAATAAACTTCCTGACTTAGGACAGGCGCAAACCTGCTGCGGCGAGGTTAAACTAGTTTTATTGGGCCCAAACCTTCCCCTATAGCCAATGTGATAAATAAAAAAACAACGGTAAAATGTGATAAATAAAAACAACAACGGTAAAATTCAGTTGGCAACAGGACTAAGTCAATTGTGAGAAATGAAACTGAGAGAACTAAATATACGGACATAAACATGAAATCACAAGAGACTGCTAGCAGTTAACTGACATGCCACCTCCAGACCCATTACCAACTGAAAAATTAAGTTATGTACCCTCAGTATACAGCTTCCATGAAGACCCCTTCCTGTGAGGAGTTTAGCATACTGATTTCATATATATCCCGGAATACACAACCCGTGTTCATGCAATACTGATTTTAGAAATTTAGAATGTGTTTAGTTAAAATGCAATGACCCTATCAAAAAATCAATGTTAATACCAAAGAAGACCATACGTAATGACTTGACGACAATATCGTAATTATAACCCATATGAATTAGACGATTTGAAGGTTTTATAAGTTTGTTAGGCGAGTTTAAGTATTTCTTACTCTTATGTAAAACATTACCGTAAAATAAGGGATGTGAAATGCCAGCCTTGATTAGATGTGTACAGGTTCCATTGTATTTATGAACTAAGTCTTTATATCGATGATAAAATTTAGTAAAGGTTTTAACTAGTTTATGATAACGAAAACCTTGATGTAATAGTTTTTCAGTTATGAAAATATTCCGTTCATTAAATTCGCAAATTTATTACATACTCGAGCAAATCGAACAAGTTGAGATATGTAAACATCATATGACGGCGCTAATGGAACATCGCCATCAAGAAATGGATAATTAACTATGGGAAAAGAAAAATCGTCCCTTTTATCATAAATTTTAGTATTCAATTTACCATTCGTTATATCACAATTGATGTCTAAGAACGGACAATGATGATTCTTTGAATTGGCTTTATTCAAAGTAAGTTCTTTAGGGTAGATGTCCTTATAATACGTTTTGAAGTCGTCATTATATAAAGTTAAAATATCATCCAATATCGGAAAGTGTTGTTAAACTTTTCAATTAAACGCTGTTTAGATGACTCTTTGCTGATGTTGGTCATAAACTGAGATTCGTAGCAGTACAAAAAGAGGTCCGCTATAAGTGGTGCACAATTGGTACCCATGGGAATTCCTATGACCTGGCGATAAATAGAGTTACCGAAACGAATGAATATATTGTCAAGTAAAAATTCAAGTGCTGAAATCATATCAAAACAAGTCCAATTAATTGAGTTCTTTTGTTTTGTATTACTAAAATGTGTTTGAAAGGAATTAGAACAAATATATTCACAATCGGATTTTTTAAATGCCCATTGAATAAGACCTCTGAATTTTTCCTTTATAAGATTATGTGGTAAGGTAGTATAGAGGGTACAGAAATCAAAACTTTCAAGGGATTCGAAAGGGGCATTATAAGCATTCAATTTATCGAGAACTTCCGATGAATTTTTACACTCCAAAATGATTGATACCACTGTTTTCATATACTTTGTTACAGAAATTTATAACCAGGTTTTTAATAGCAGTCAAAGTATAAGTGAGTATAATAGAAACTTTAGTAGAAGAACAGTGACTAGATGACAAAATGAATCTAGATTTATATGGCGTTTTGTGGAGTTTAGGAACCCAGTACATGGTTGGAACTGTTTTACTCTCAGGTTTAGCCTGTAAAGATGTAGCTGTTAGAAAATGTATGTTTGTAATTTCATTTTCCGTTAATTGGGTTAATTGAAAAGTATTTGAACTGGTAATTTCTTTTTGGAGTACTTCTATATAATGTTTACGACAAACTATAATGATGTTATTAGCAGCCTTATCAGTTGGGACAAAAACGAAATCATAGTTTGATTTCCAATGGTGATCATCCCAGTATTTGTCAAGCCTATTCTCAAATATTTTTACATTTTTAGCCGACACTACAGTTTCTGGTAAATTGTTCCAGTCATCTACCACTCTGTTTGTGAAGAAAAATTTTCTGATGCCCAATTTTGACCTCGTTTTTGCTTAACTTCAATGAATGCCCTCTAGTGTTTTGGTATAAATTTTGGTTAAGTGGCAACATATTTTGTGCGACTCTTTTATCATTTACCCCTGTGACTATGTTATACATTTCTATAATATCGCCCCTTGATCTTCTATACCTCAATGTTGGTAATTTGAGTTTTTTAGCCTTCTTCATATCATAGGTTTTTCATTTCTGGTAACATTTTTGTTGCTCTCCTCAACACATTTTCTATGGCCTCGATATCTTTCATTTTATATGAGTTCCATGCGCTGCTGGCATACTCCAGGTGGGGGTCTGACAAGTGCTTTATATACTAAACAGAATGATTTCATGTCAAAATATTTCAATGATATACTTATTAGTCCCATCATTTGGTTTGCCTTGATTATTTGATTTTGTATATGCTTTTCAAAATTAAGGTGGTTATGGTAACCCCTATGTCTTTTTTGTTCTTAACATTCTCTAGATGTACTAATCCACCAGTGTAAGGGTATTCAAATCAAATTCTGAGATAGAATTTGCACATTTACTTAATGTCAAAGAGGTTATGCTAAAGTTTCACAGGAAGTACATATGCTACAGGACTCAAAATAGAACATTCTTTACAATTAACCATATAGAGGCTGAATACCAATTTTGAAATCAATCCCTCTTGTAGAAGCTGAGAAAAATGCGACGAAAAATTCATGTTTTCACTGCATTTCGAGACAGTCACATTTTGTCAAACCGGAAGTACACATCCGACAGGTCTCGAAATAGGACGTTCTTTACAACTAATCATATAGAGGCTGCATACCAATTTTGAAATCAATCCCTCTTTTAGAAGCTGAGAAAAATGCGACGAAAAATTCATGTTTTTACAACATTTCGTAACAAAGTCCACATTTTGTCAAACAGGGAGTACACATCCGACAGGACTCAAAATAGGACGTTTCTTACAATTAACCATATAGAGGCTGCATACCAATTTTGAAATAAATCCCTCTTGTAGAAGCTGAGAAAATTGCGACGAAGTTTTCGGACGAACGGACGGACAAGGTGAATGAGTATACCCTCTCTGTATACAGTGGGGGTATAATAATATGAGGAAACATACCATCTTTGATGACCACTAGACACAAACAGAAGGGTAAAAATTGTTGAAAATTGCTCAAAGTTTATACGGACATCTATAGATTAAATACTGTAAATATCCAAAAAATTAAACGATTGGAAAATATAAGGCCTACCCAGGTCTACCCTTTAATACCACATTTAAGCTTGTTTTATAGTTGCAGTTCTTTAACAACATCTAGAGCTTCCAAAATAAACCGGAGAAGCTTTCATAAGACATTGATATGAGGCCTTTGACTGACTGCTCAAATTCTTGCTTACAATCTTCACTTTTGTGTAAATTTCACACAAAAAGTGCAAATGGGCTTAAACTAAAACCTATACAGGGAAAATCGCTATTACTTATGTCATAGAATAAGGACATTCCTTTTGAAATCAATGCAATATGAACACTAATATAATTGAAAGATTGTCACCTTGTCATTTCTTTTTCAAAAGTATTTTGGTAATCACCCACGATTAAAATACTTATCTATGAATCACCTTAAATATATTTCGAGCAGATTAGGCCCCATGTGTATGTTGGTAATATTTTTAGGAACAGAGAGAACTGAACAATTTTTCCCTTACAATCCACTATGTTAAACCCTGGCAGCCATGTTTTTGTCAGATCCAACCCAAATGAGCTTCTTAATAAAGACCTTCCATACATCATATCAATACAGTTTAGTATGACTTTAGACAGCCTCATTATTGTTTTTAGTGCAGTTCGCTTGTGAATCGTGGCATGTGATTTTAGTACCCGGCCATTGTAAGTGTTTACTGTTATCCTGTTTTTGTAGTCAAAGTTGCTACAACATTTTCAGATCGGAGAATGAAAATGTTGTTTTTCACGAAGGGTCCAATGTTAAGACTGTTCCTCACCGGCAGCCATTTTTTTTATATGATCAATACCGAATGAGCAATTTATGTGAAGGAACTTCCCATCATCGTTTCTGTCAAGTTTGGGTAAATTTACTTCAGTAGTTTCAGAGTAGAAAATGAAAATGAGAAAAGTTAACACATGATGGATGTAAAGAAGGACGCCAAGAAGTAGAAAAAGCTCACGATAACCCTTTGTGTCAGGTGAGCCAATTGAAACAAGAAAAACTGTGATCAAAGCCTATTAATATATACCCCAACTCCCCCATCGCATTTGATTTCAAAAATAAATCAAATTCTGAAACAGGAGGTGCACATCTACATAATGTCACAAAAACTGTGTAATTTTTTCATAAAAAACCAGTGCTTCAGGAGGAGTAGCAAACAAGAGATTTGTACCCACTTTCAATGTAATTGCCAAGTAAATGTTTTGTTACAGGAAACCTCTTAAATCGTTCTACCTATCCATGTCTACCTGTCTTTTCCAAACAGAAGAGCTGAGATTGCTCCTCTATATTTGGCTCTATTTCTTCCATATCTATTTTTTGTCTACTTCCGGTTCTATCACCCACATTAGTATAGGAAAAAGAAGGGAAACGGGGAATGTGTCAAAGAGAAAACGACCCAAAGGGGAGTAATAACAACTCAGGGCCACCATAATATCTTCAATGAACGGTGAGGAAACCCCCCACCCAACGGCAGGTGAAATGAAACTGAAAGAACTAAATATACGGACATAAACATGAAATCACAAGAGACTACTAGCAGTTAACTGACATGCCAGCTCCAGACCCATTACCAACTGACAAATTAAGTTATGTACCCTCAGTATACAGCTTCCATGAAGATCCCTTCCTGTGAGGAGTTTAGCATAATGATTTCATGTATATCCCGGAATACACAACCCGTGTTCATGCAATACTGATTTAAGAAATTTAGAATGTGTTTAGTTAAAATGCAATGACCCTATCAAAAAATCAATGTTAATACCAAAGAAGGCCATACGTAATGACTTGACGACAATATCGTAATTATAACCCTTATGAATTAGACGATTTAAAGGTTTTATAAGTTTGTTAGGCGAGTTTAAGTATTTTTTACTCTTATGTAAAACATTACCGTAAAATAAGGGATGTGAAATGCCAGCCTTGATTAGATGTTTACAGGTTGCATTGTATTTATATCGATGATAAAATTTAGTAAAGGTTTTAACTAGTTTATGATAACGAAAACCTTGATGTAATAGTTTTTCAGTTATGAAAAGATTCCGTTCATTAAAATCGCAAACTTTATTACATACTCGAGCAAATCGAACAAGTTGAGATATGTAAACACCATATGATGGCGCTAATGGAACATCGCCATCAAGAAATGGATAATTAACTATGGGAAAAGAAAAATCGTCCCTTTTATCATAAATTTTAGTATTCAATTTACCATTCGTTATATCACAATTGATGTATAAGAACGGACAATGATGATTGTTAGAATTGGCTTTATTCAAAGTAAGTTCTTTAGGGTAGATGTCCTTATAATATGTTTTGAAGTCGTCATTATTTAAAGTTAAAATATCATCCAAATATCGGAAAGTGTTTTAAACTTTTCAATTAAATGCTGTTTAGATGGGTCTTTGCTGATGTTGGTCATAAACTGAGATTCGTAGCAGTACAAAAAGAGGTCCGCTATAAGTGGTGCACAATTGGTACCCATGGGAATTCCTATGACCTGGCGATAAATAGAGTTACCGAAACGAATGAATGTATTGTCAAGTAAAAATTCAAGGGCTGAAATCATATCAAAACAAGTCCAATTAATTGAGTTCTTTTGTTTTGTATTACTAAAATGTGTTTGAAAGGAATTAGAACAAATATATTCACAATCGGATTTTTTGAATGCCCATTGAGTAAGACGTCTGAATTTTTCCTTTATAAGATTATGTGGTAAGGTAGTATAGAGGGTACAGAAATCAAAACTTTCAAGGGATTCGAAAGGGGCATTATAAGCATTCAATTTATCGAGAACTTTCAATGAATTTTTTACACTCCAAAAATGATTGATACCACTGTTTTCATATACTTTGTTACAGAAATTTATAACCAGGTTTTTAATAGCAGTCAAAGTATTAGTGAGTATAATAGAAACTTTAGTAGTAGAACAGTGACTAGATGACAAAATGAATCTAGATTTATATGGTATTTTGTGGAGTTTAGGAACCCAGTACATGGTTGGAACTGTTTTACTATCAGGTTTAGCCTGTAAAGATGTAGCTGTTAGAAAATGTATGTTTGTAATTTCATTTTCCGTTAATTGGGTTAATTGAAAAGTATTTGAACTGGTAATTTCTTTTTGGAGTACTTCTATATAATGTTTACGACAAACTATAATGATGTTATTAGCAGCCTTATCAGCTGGGACAAAAACGAAATCATAGTTTGATTTCCAATGGTGATCATCCCAGTCAAGCCTATTCTCAAATATTTTTACATTTTTAGCAGACACTACAGCTTCTGGTAAATTGTTCCAGTCATCTACCACTCTGTTTGTGAAGAAAAATTTTCTGATGCCCAATTTTGACCTCGTTTTTGCTTAACTTCAATGAATGTCCTCTTGTGTTTTGGTATAAATTTTGGTTAAGTGGCAACATATTTTGTGTGACTCTTTTATCATTTACCCCTGTGACTATGTTATACATTTCTATAATATCGCCCCTTGATCTTCTATACCTCAATGTTGGTAATTTGAGTTTTTTAGCCTTCTTCATATCATAGGTTTTTCATTTCTGGTGACATTTTTGTTGCTCTCCTCTGCACATTTTCTATGGCCTCGATATCTTTCATTTTATATGAGTTCCATACGCTGCTGGCATACTCCAGGTGGGTGTCTGACAAGTGCTTTATATACTAAACAGAATGATTTCATGTCAAAATATTTAAATGATATTCTTATTAGTCCCATCATTTGGTTTGCCTTGTTTATTTGATTTTGTATATGCTTTTCAAAATTTAGGTGGTTATAGTAACCCCTATGTCTTTTTTGTTCTTAACATTCTCTAGGTGTACTAATCCACAAGTGTAAGAGTATTCAAATCAAATTCTGAAATAGAATTTGCACATTTACATAATGTCAAAGAGGTTATGCTAAAGTTTCACGAGAATTATTCATTTGTTCAGAAGAAGTGGATAAGAGATGAGGACCCTCAGGGATAACAGAATGGGAGATGGACGGAAAAACATAGGGATGGATAACAGAAGGAAGGAGAGATGGACAACTTTTGCTATATACCCCCACTTTTCAAGCCAGAGGTATAAAAATTTTTGACATTTCAAAAATAATGTTCTTAGTATGTGAAATTTTAAACTCTTAAGAAACTTATGATTGGGAACCATAAAAATGCTCAAATTGATATATATCACTTTGAAATGTTTGATTATTGCTTTTCCACATCAGTTGCAAACTTTTAGATTTTGTCTGCACTGAAGAGACATAAGTTGTCGAAATGCGCATAATCAGAATTTAAATTCACGGTGACTTCGGTATTTAGTTATTTGCATCATGAACAAGAGCTGTCGCCGAATGGCAACCAGGTATACCCCCACTCATTGAACCCTGGATCAAAAAATCATGTTTTCACTAACTTTCGTAATCAAGTCATATTTTCGTCAAACAGGAAGTATGCAGCTGACATGACTCAAAATATGAAATTCCTTACACCTAATCATATAGAGGCTGCAACATATGAATTTTGAAATCAATCCGTCTTGTAGAAGCTGAGAAAAATGCGACTAAAAAAATTCATGTTTTCACTATAGCTGTAACAAAGTCCACATTCTGCCAAACAGGAAGTACACATCTGACAGGCTTCAAAATAGGACGTTCCTTAAAACTAACCATATAGAGGCTGCATACCAATTTTGAAATCAATCCCTCTTGTAGAAGTTGAGAAAAATGCGACGAAAAATTCATGTTTTCACTACATTTCGCAACAGTCACATTTCCGCAAACAGGAAGTACACATCTGACAGGACTCAAAATAGGACGTTCCTTACAAGTAACCATATAGAGGCTGCATACCAATTTTGAAATCAATCCCTCTTGTAGAAGCTGAGAAAAATGCGACGAAAAATTCATGTCTTCACTTCATTTCGTGACAAAGTCAACATTTTGTCAAACAAGAAGTACAAACAAGGTCAAAAAAATCTAAGCAGAAGGAATCAACAAAAGTTAAATCAAATTATCTTCCCTTCCTGGTTTCAGACAATAATTATATTCCCTCATGCACATCTACATATAGTGTCCTTCCTTTGTGTAAAGTTTCAAAATCCTTCAATGGATTTAAGAGAAGTTGCGCTTACGATGTAACCCATACATAGGGAATCAATGAAAAGTCAAAGTCAAATTATCTCCCCTTCCTGGTTTCAGACAATAATTATATTCCTTCATGCACATCTACATATTGTGTCCTTTCTTTGAGTAAAGTTTCATCAAAATCCTTCTAGTGGTTTAAGAGGAGTTGTGCTTATGAGGTAACCCATACATAGGGAATCAACAAAAAGTCAGTCAAATTATCTCCCTTTCCTGGTTTCGGACAATAATCATAATCTTTCACGCACATCTACATATAGTGTCCTTCCTTTGTGTAAAGTTTCATCAAAATCCTTCAAGTGGTTTCAGAGAAGTTGCGCTTACAAGGTAACCCATACATAGGGAATCAACGAAAAGTCAAAGTCAAATTATCTCCCCTTCCTGGTTTCGGACAATAATTATATTCCTTTATGCACATCTACATATAGTGTCCTTCCTTTGTGTAAAGTTTCATCAAAATCCTTCCAGTGGTTTAAGAGGAGTTGCTCTTACAAGAAGTGTGGACAGATGGACAGACAGACGGACAGACAGACAAGGTGATTCCTATATACCCCCCAAACTTTGTTTGGGGGGGGGTATAAAAATGTGTTTTCACTACATTTCATTAAACAGGAAGTACACATCGGGACAGGACTCAAAATAGAAAGTTCCTTTCAACTAACCATATAGAGGCTGCATACCAATTTTGAAATCAATCCCTCTTGTAGAAGCTGAGAAAAATGTGACGTAATTTTTTCCGGACAAACGGACGGACAAGGTGAATGCAGTATACCCCCTCTCTATAGAGTGGGGGTATAAAAACAATTATTTCTGTATATACAGTAGTTGTACTTTATATAAACTTTGTATAATGTAGGTGTAGGGTGGGGTTTAGGGGGGGGTTTACCTTACTACCAGACTGAATACTTATAGGGCTAATGTACAACAAGGGAAGATAAGGCACTCTATTGGAGAAATTAAAGAGACTAAAAGTTATCATAAATATCATTTTTTATTATAAAATTCCAATGACAATGCATTGTTATAGATAGAATAACAACTTCTGTTTGTTCAACAAACATTATTTAACACTAGGTAAGTTTTGGTAATTATAACAATTAATTAAGTATTTGACATTGTTTTTAACCTGATATATGAAAATGAAACAAGGTGAATGCAGTATACCCCCCTCTCTATAGAGTGGGGGTATCATATTTTTTTTAACATTTCATTCAACTATAATTTTCTTTCTGCAGTTAACGAAATGTTTGGTGTATGAACTCCTTCTCATTGCCTATTTGTGTATAATAATGGCGGAAAAATTTAAAGTTCTCAAACAAATGGACTGAATGAGAGGAATTTGAAACAAAACAACTATTTATTGAGACAGTAACCTTACATGCACAGTATTTCAGTTTTAGTAAATCTATATTTTGAGGAAAAATGTTGCATTTTTCAAAGGTTTGAAAAAATTTATTTGAAGGTTTTTAAGTTTATTTGGTTATAAATGAAAAACAAACAAAAAAGTCTTGAGACACTTTTAAAAAAACATATCATGCATCTATCATAAACATTAATTCTGGCAATGGATTCTAACAATTCTTGAAAAATTCCAAGAGGATTAATCTTGATATGAACTGTTTTTGCAATTTTGAATACCTCCTCATTTTTGCAATTTTGAATACCTCCTCAATGGTTATTGAAATATCAAATCAAACATTGATATCCTTCATAAAACTCGCTACCGTAAATAACTTTGCCATTTAAGCATCACCTTCCAAAAAAATAAAATAAAATAAAAACCATACAAATCCCAAAATCAAGCAATTTTTTTCTAGTGTAGTACATTGATGGCATTTTAGGAACCTGTATGTATTCAATTCTCCAATATTTGATTATACCTTAATTGCCCTTACTACATCCTAATTTGAAGAACTATTTTGTAATTTTTTGTAATACATTTTATGATAAAATGAGATTAAAACTCCTCATTTCAAGGTAACAAATGGAAAATAAAAATAAATTTATATCATCAGTAAAAGAAAACAACAAACCGTTTATTTTTTGGCCTGGCTATGGTATGCCATGAACACTAAAATATCAAAAATAAAACAACCTATACTGTTTATACATGTTTTCTTTGTCTATATTTTCAACTGTAAAAACAAAATTGGTTTGTAAAAAAAAATTTATTATAACTGAATAATTCATGGAAAATATAAATATCATCTACAAAAGTATTCTACATAAAACAATTTAAGACATACAAATGTAACTTCATTCTGCAACATCAGATAAAAAGACATATACCACTCATGTCAATCTACTTTTTTAAAAGTAATAATGAAGAATGAAAAAATATAAAGAAAGTTGTGTTTATCAATATTCCTATTACAAAGGTAAACATCAAAGCCACATTACAGAATTATGGTGTATCTTATTCATCTTAAACTGAAGCCTTATGTCCCATCAGGGACGAATAGGATATGTAAGTAAGTACATTTTGACAACTACGAAAACATCTTGTTCTATTCATAAAATCATACAGTAGTATCTAAATTCAAAGATCTCTAAAGAAAAGACCAATCTTTCACCTTAGGCTCTGACTTTAAAAATGTAACAATTATAATACAGGCATACTTGCCAACTGGGTGTAACCCGCCAAATTAACCCATGACCCACCAAGGGTCATCATTTTCACCCCCCAATGAGAACGTCATCCGCAAAATGACCCGTCACAACACAATTAACACAATTTCTAAGATTAACAGCAAACCGCAATTTAAATTTTCCTTTAAGAGTCGAGAAAAAGTAATAATTTAACTGAACAGAAAACACCAAATGGTTCGAAAACAGTAAACAACTGATTTATTTCACCAAAAACATTAAACACTCCACTGAAAATGCCCAAAACACATTGACAGAAAAGGTCTTTCTTTCCTAATATATGATAATAAATGGTACAGAACTATTGCAAAGCATCCTCGAACAGATGCATGATGGCTTGGCACGATATGACCCGCCAACACATACCTGAATGTTGGGTCATGACCCGCCACAGCAGAATTTGAGGTTGGCAAGTATGTACAGGACTATTGAGTAGTATCCTGAAGATGAACATATCTGGTAAAATTATATGCATTACTTCACTTTAATTCAGAATACGGATGAAAATTTCATGGGACTTACATTTCAATTTAGTATGTTGGGGTCTCTTTTATGGTTTTAACCAACACTACAACCATTTGCAATACTATAGGTAGAAATGGCAAAAGAAAATTCTTCATATTATTTATGTTAGCATTACAATGAGTGATTTATGTAGTGGCTGTCTGCAGTTATGCAAGACCTGAACTTTCCTCGTATGTTAATAAAATGAATTTTGTTTAAATGTAATTTAAAATTTCAGGCCACTTATGTACAGTGAAACTTGATTTAAGAGGTCACCTTTGGGAAGGAGTCAAACTGGCCTTTAAAGAAACGTTGCCTTTTAAGTGAGGTTTAATTTATATGAAATATACTACGAAGGGATCTATAAAAAGTGGCCTTTAAAATCAGGTGGCTGCTTATTCAAGGTGACCGCTAAGGCAAGTTTGACTGTATTTGTATTTTGACAAACAAAAACTTTCTATAGCCCCATTTACATGCAGTTTTACACACTTGTGTATTTTTACATAGGTATGCAAATTTGCACTAGTGTGCAAATACTGCATGCAAGCACAACTGCAAAGGTGTGTAAACTTAACAAAGGGTGCAAATTTGCACAAGGTCAGGGACAAGTGTATATTTGCACATGTGTAAATTTACATGTTATGTATTTTGGGCATGTAAATGCAAACTTAAAAATGCACACTGTGCAAAAATCTGTTTCTGTCTATGAAACGGAAGAAAAGGGTCTTGCAACTTCAATGGAACCATGAATCGGACGCACTCACAATGAACTGTTATCCCTATAAATTCATACTTCTCTGACATTTTTGTCTGATTTTATGTTTTTGGCCTATTTATTATAAGAAAATTGGGCTCATATTGAAAAAAGTAAGAAAACAATGCAACTTTATGTTTTTACATCATTATATAAATTTCCAAGATTTATTGAAAAACTTTTTATTTTTTACATGATTTTCGGCCCTTTTCACTTCTTGTAACTAGCTTTTTAAATTGAAATACACACCTCAGATTAAATGCATAGCAAAAATACTTTTACATACTGGTGTAGTTTTACACACATGTAAATTTACATACTGGTGTAAATCTTGTGCATGTAAATGGGGCTTATACTATAGATTTAAGCAATTTGAATAACAGCCTATTTATCCCTACTTTTTTGTAAAAATCTACATATATACTGTTTAATGCTGTTATAAATTATGAAACTAATGATTTTATGTACATATTTACAACATTACATGTTGACTACATATGGGATAGAAATGAATGGTAAAACACATAACACAGAAACATAAAAAATTCTGACATTGTTTACAATACAGTACATAAAACATCCATAATGTAAGCCAATGTTTGGATCATGTGGAATACATACATGATGTGTGGGTATTTATATCGAGGTAGTTAAAAATTATATATGGACTTTGCTAAATAATGATTCCAATATATGTACAAAGCTTAAACAGCACACAGTGCTCTTATATTTGGCTTTATTTCACACATTTAAGATATAATATTACATCTAGCAGGAAGTATTATTAAAGACTTCCAATATC
Organism: Modiolus philippinarum; assembly: GCA_002080025.1. Lineage (NCBI taxonomy): Eukaryota > Metazoa > Mollusca > Bivalvia > Mytilida > Modiolidae > Modiolus > Modiolus philippinarum. The sequence continues at coordinate 159 of MJUU01055134.1, read as the reverse complement.
ATGCAAGACTTGCACATCAAAATTGCAAATTACCCTGCCTGTGAACCCAGATATAATTTCATTGATATAGTTTGTTAAATGATTTCATGATTTGACAACCTTGTATCAATAAAAAATACTTGTGTTTATAATATTATTTTCAGTATCCTTCTAGTAAAT
>MJUU01055129.1:181039-217272 GCA_002080025.1 Modiolus philippinarum | reverse complement strand
AATTTCATAAGAAAATTGGTTTTCGGGCCAGCACCGAAGTACTGAATAGCGTTTCGGTGAATACCTTCGGGGACTAGTAGTCCCCAGCAAAGGCATCGACCCAGTGGTAGTAACAACAAAATACCGAAATTACTTTCAGCTTAGTTTCTCTAGATTTTTAATATTAATAACCAATCTATACCAGCTTTTAATGAACCTTTTGAAAAAATAAGATTGATTGATTGATTGAATATTGTTTAACGTCTACTCAGCAATATTTCAGCTATATCAAGACGAGAACAAGTTTGTTAATAAATAATCACTTTGGGGTATGGAAAGGGCCATGGGACGGGAAATTCTGACTGCCACTGGAAAAGTAGGGTGAAATTGTCAAGGGCGGGGAATTCAGCCTTGTAGCCGATCACCCACGGACCAACCCAAAAAGAGCTTGCTACAAGGGTTCTTTAACGTGCAGGAAGAGTGGCATTTCTTCCAACACGTGGACCTGAGTTTACATCCCATCCGAAAGCTGGGTTGTGTATTTATTTATCCCGCACAACCACGGAATGGGTCCTATTTCTATATCCCGGGACCCTCGGGGTCAGCCTCCGTTTAGGAGGGGTCACACCCCGCTAGCCGGAGATACTAGGTCCTATTTCTATATCCCGGGGTTCCCTCGGGGTCCTCTGTTAGGAAGACTCATACTCCAAGCTCAGAGGATGCTGCGGGCCTATTCATAAGCCGGGACCGCACACGGCGGGAAAAAATAAGAAAATAATGACCTAACGTTATGTTTCATAATTTCAGAGTACAAGATCAAATTATGTCTTATGCCTTTTGTTTTATGGTTTTGCACGTCATTTTGCCCTTTGGATTTTGGTTCCTGACCAATCTGTTCGGTCATTTAGTTATTACCCTCGAAGTCTTAAAATAACGACATTATTATACAAAAAGAAAACAAGACGGGTTCAATACAAAAATCATAGTCCAGAGACATGAAAAAAATGTCATGGTAAAGTCAAAGCCGGTAATGCCACATTCGTTACGTTAAACCATGCATGCTCATTGATAGTGGCTAAGTTTGTTGACAGATCATAAAGAAATGAGCAATCTTTGTTCAACACCTTTAAAACATCATTCCTTTATATTTTGGTTGAGTTTGCTCTAAAAGTTAAAGAAAAAAGATGATAAATATGTTTTATTATAGAGTACAATATTGCGGGCAATGGTCAAATTTTTTTTTCTCATCACGTCCTTTGCTTTAATAAGTTCCGTTTTATCGGCCATGTTTGTTAACAAATCGAATCATAATAAGCAATTATTGTTGAGAATCTCATACTAAATAAATAAAGATAACAGGAAAAACCAACAATCACTACATGCCTCAATCCATAAAGAAACTGTAGAAAAACAATTCGAAGACAAAAGACAAATGTAAACAACGATAGTAACTCGTTACAGCCACACATGTTACCGCCACAAGCAAAAGCTAGCGGTTGGGTTAAACCGGTTCATGGATATCCAGCGTCCATTTTCATATCCCGTTTCCATACAGTATAATAAACAAACGAATAAAACCCACTACAGGTAGACTTCTAACTACAAGACCCCTAACATGAAAAAAGAAAGATAACGAAATTCATTTTTCTTATAAACTTCAGTTCAATTTCTTCCCAATATTAACATGCTAAGACTTGACACTATTTTTTATTTTATATTATATTAGCATATGATGACAAAGAAGTTTTTTTTTAGCATAGGGTCCTCTGTTAAACTATATTCCGCGCTGGCCTGTTATTTTTGTTAATGAACTCGGATGAATCATTTCTGTAAAGTTTGGTTAAATGCTTCAAAACTTTTAGAGATGATCAAAATACGTTTGAACCATAGGATCCTATATTAAACTGTGCTCTCCTCTGGTGGAATGTTTTTTTTAATCGGACTAAAAAGCAAATTAGCAATTTTTGTATACATTATTCCTTTAAAGTTAAGGTAAATTTACTGCAGTAGTTTCAGAAGATTTGATCAGAAAGTGAAAATTTTAAGCATTGGGCACACTGACCCTTTGAGCCAGGTAAGCTAACAAAAGCATTCACATTATTCACACAAATGTATTCAAGGTATTGCATTCTAACGATCAAACTTTCACGGATGGAAAATCGTAGTAAAGGCTGCAGATGCGTGCAGACATAATCTGTCGTTCAAGTTAACACTAAGCTAACTTAGAATCAGCTCTAAGTTAACTTAAAATTAACTTATAGCACTTGTAGAACAATTCTAGAAGAAACGGTAATACACATGGTCACAGCTCTAAGTTACTTCTCATGCTCACATTATTTCAAATTGTAGATGAAGAATACATATAATACCGTATAAGTGGTTATTTTCGCGGGTACTTAATTTTCATTTTTAAGCAAGTTTTCTTGTGTCGCCAAAATTGCGTACCTCAAAACATAATTGAATGCTACCTAATACAATAAATGTCAAAAATTAGCGATTATTTCAGACCACGAAAATAAAATCTCACAGTTTTGAAAGAAGTCGCGAAATTTGCGTCGTAAGAAAGTAACCACTCATAGGGGAGCACCAGATCATATTCCCGATTTCATTTACAATGAATGGATATGGAGTAAATGCAAATGAGACAAAATCTCTACAAATACATGGTAAAACCAAGCAACGGAACAACGCTTTTATTGTTGTTCTTCATCATGAAGTCACCATGATGCCTTCAACAATGAGTATTACTCATACCTCATATTAAGGTCAAGAGAGGAATTCATTGCTAATTGCTGAGCAATTTATGTCTTTTTCCTTTGATCCATTGATGCGGGATTGTCAACAAACATAAACTTAACTGGAAAAGCGTTCTTACAATCGCTGTCATTCATTGCCCGACAAAAAGACTAGTAGAAGACGATCACAACATTTAAACAACGGATACAAAAGTAAAAAAGACATAGGAACAAATCTAGACTGACGGTTCGGTTCTCACTTACTTAGATGAAAAAACATATTCAGAGGCAACACAAACAAAGAGAACAAAGAGAACATGGCGAACAAAGATAAAACAAAGTAAAAGAAATGAAAATGAAAAAAAATAATAAAGCACCTATAGCAGTGAGAACCCCCTCAAGATACAGATGGTGCTCCGGAGTGTAAGCATGATATGGTTTGATTTAACTGCGTTCGAATGGTTAATCATTTAATTACATGCATATCTGATATTTCCTAGGTATTACTATGATGATTGAGCTCTCAAGCAAATCAAGCAGCCGAAAAGTGAATTCTTTTGGAGTTCCAGACAAAAAGGAAGTTTCAAACTATATTTGCACTTTTCTGTCCTTTCTTAACTTCAGTGTTTTGTTATTTTTACCACTGGGTCGATGCCTCTTCTGGTGGACTGTTAGTCCCCGAGGGTATTCACCAACCCAGTAGTCAGTACTTCGGTGCTGGCCCGAAAACCGATTTTATTTGGAAACTTGCAATATCTTATTTTACTAAATTTGTTCAAAACTAAGGAGTATCTCCCTCTGGCAAAGCTCTGTCCTTAGCTGATTTTGGCTTTTCTATTTAGACCCTATTGGTAATTTGTTCTCTATCAGATTTTACACATATTTTGGTAAATGGATTTCCAAATGTTTTGATTTGATCTGCACTGAAGAGACATAAATTGTCGAAATGCGCATATGCAGATTCTAAATTTACAGTTAACTTCGGTGTTTTATCAGTTTGTTTAAATTCTTAATACCCCCTCCAACTGGCATATTTAGTATTTTCGTAATATTATTCTTCTCTTGTCAAATAACTTTTTCTCTGTTAGAAAATGAGTTTTTTAGGTTAAGTTTTGTTTTACAAAAGTATTTTACTTTCCCCTGGTGAAACAGAGATATTACCTACTTGATCCTAATTATAGTTAAAATTTGAAGAAATGCTTGTTGCTTTATGTTTTAACAATTTAAATACTTTGAAACATTACTCATATGCCTCATTCTCGTATTCTTCTATTTTTATATAACACATTTTAAGAAGAGACAGGAAAGTTTCCTTATGATGTTTGCATTGCAATGAAAAAATAAAAACAGGGGTGTCATCATGCTTGTTTTTAAAATAACTTATATTGAAAACATCAAATATTTCAAATGAATATATATAGGAAAAAACAGGCATTATCATTTATTAAATTTAACCTTAGTAATGTTTGAGGGTTAGATAGGTAACACGTACCATGGTTTTTAATTGGTTTTGTCATGACATTAACCAATCAGCTACCTAACAGATCTTTCAAAAACATCTATGCCTCACTGACTTTGTGACAGGTGCTGTATACAGAGAAGGATATGCTTACCCTTCCGGAGCACCTGTTTTTTTTTTGTTGTTTTTTTTTTTAGAGTTCACACTGTTAGTGCTTTAGTTTTTGTGTTGTATTTGTAGTGTTTGTGTGTTTTTGTGGGTAGCAGTGCCTTTCGTCTTTCGACTTCTGGTGTTCTCTCTTTTTGCCGTCGCTCTGACCTTTGACTTGTGCTTGGTCCTTCGGTATTCTACTGCCGTTGTTTTGGTGTTTTCTTTCAAATCGATCCATAGATGTCTTTCTATTTCGTATTAAGTAAGCTCTTTTGGCATACTTTCAGAAAATATAAAGAAAAATGGTATTCACTGACTTCGTTTTCAGAAAAATGGTATTCACTGACTTCGTTTTCAGAATAATTTGTAAAATATAAATTTTCGTAGTGATATCTTTGTTAAATATTTTTATCCGATTATTTCCCTTTTCTATGTAACCCTTTTGAAACTATTTTACTCTCAAATGATCACAACACATCTGAATAGCAAAATACATGTAAACCTAGCAGTTTTTTGCTATTTCCTTTCAGTTTCAGTGAAATAATGTTTCACCAGGGATAAAACTAATTGCATATACATAAAGCAGATAATTTCAAATAGACCATTAATCACAGATTTAAAATGGCGGAAGACTACCGATCTACCTGAAATGATCTTTTTGCTTTACAGATTTTTATCAGTTCTTTCAAATGTTTTGAATTTTGGTCTTCCTAAGATTCGATTTTTATGTGCCCTGAAGAGACATAAGCTGAAAAATGGCCATTTTCAGAAGTAAAATATGCTAAAATTTTGGTTTCATTTGTTTTTTTAACAGCTTATTTGTTAGACACAGTAAAATTATTATCCCCTTCTTCCATAGCCAAGTCCTTAGCTAATTTTGGCTTTTCTATTTAGCTCCTCTTGGTAATCTGCTCGCTGCCCTCCCTATCAGCTATTACACATATTTCGATATCCAAACGTTTGATTTGATCTGCACTGAAGACATAATTTGTCGAAATGGTCATATACAGAAACTAAATTCACAATACTTCCGGTGTATTTTTATTAATTGCCACTTGGTCGATGCCCCTGCCGTTGAACTGTTAGTCCTCGAGTGTATTCACCAACCTAGTAATCAGTTCTTCGGGGCTGGTCCGAAAACAAATTTCATTTGGAAACTTTCACTATCTAAATTTAAGAAATTTTGTTTAGACCTAAGGAGTATCTTCCTTTTGCATTGCTCTATCTCTGGTTGATTTTGGTCTCATAGTAGGTCATATTTGTTTTTTGATCACTTTCAGTTCTAGCACATTTTTTTTTATCTGCACTGAAAATTCAACAGTAGTCGAAAGCGCCATATGCAAAAACTAAATTAACGATAACTTTGGTATTTAAAATTTGACGATACCTTTAGTCAGCGAGGGTTATTCACAAACGCAGTAGTCATTACTTCGCTGCCTGTCCGAAGACCGATGTTCTGAAGTTTGCAATATATAAATTTTAGGAAATTTTATTAAAACTTTGAAGTATCTTCCCTAAATAAATAATTAAAGGATATTGAGTAAATGAGCATAAGAGAAAATCTCTACAAATGCATCGTAGACAACGCTTCTATTGTTGTTCTTCTTCTTGAAGCCACCATGAGACCTTCAACACAATGAGCTTTGCGCATACCTCATGGTAAGTTCAAGACGGCCCCTAACACCGGTTTGAGCCTATGCACATCTCTTTGTTAAGTTTCTTTTGGTTTCTGCAAAGAACATACTGATAAGAACCATTTTTATTTTGGGGGGGGGGGCTTAGGATTTCTTTGAAAAAAAATTATAGCCAGCGGGCCGAAAAAAAATTGATTTTGTACTTGTATGCAAAAAAATGTATGGAAAACATTTATGAACAAAAAGAAAATTCCGAGCCCCCCACCGCCCCCACCCTCATAAGAAAATGGTTGTTACCTTAGTTGATCTGAACTAGTTTCTGCATATTGACCTAAATTCGTTCCGCGATGCTCTACTTCTGAAACTTAAACTATCTATTGCCATATACTTGTTTTTTCCATTAGTAAAGATTATTGACCTATCAAATATATTTAACCACATAAATTTCTTATCTATTGGCCTATCAAAGATTGTTTAACTAACTTCTTTTACATCTCTATCAAAATACATTCTTTTTCCCATCAATTTGCAGTTGACACTCATACCACTCTTAATTTCAGGACGTTGGTCTCTGTTATTTAAAATTCTCCCACTTCTAAGAAATTAACTATATGTACAATAAAGATCCCCCTACTGGAGACGGAAATACCTATACACCCACATCCTTTGAGACGTGATATTTTCCAATTTATACGGAAAAGGCGTTGATTATATTGTATTGACCTTAATGTCAATATACGATTTCATTTATTGCCAAAAGAACTTAAATTCTGACATTATATTAAAGACATTATAAATGACTTATTGAATGGATTTGTTTAAGGATACCTATTTGAAGACAATAAGGAAGATTCTTTAGATTTTTGTCATTTAGAGACTCCATAGATAATTTCAATGAATGGAAAGTCGATTGGTCTGACCTGACACCAGAACTTGATGGAACTGTACACGTCAATTCTAATGCAATCAATGCGAGCAGATGAAGAATAGAGTTAAGTTTAAATTTGTGTGGAATGTTAAAAACGAGAGGAAATTTGCTTCGATGAATCATCATGAGAAGTCTTTAGAAGGAAAAATTGAATGAAAATGAATCATGCTAAATATGTCTGGTAAAAATCCCGACAGGGGATTTACCATTTCAGAAATACTGCATGTTACCTGTAAATTAATCTTCGAGATAAGTTGTTCTTTTATACTAAAAATTAATGTAACAAGATGTAGTTATACATGTGGAAATTATGTATGAGAATGAATGCATGAGACAAGATGAACTTATACATTTTTGGTCTGTAAGCCTCTCTATTCATTTAAAATAAATTGAAACATAAAGTCAACAACTATATATATATATATCATGGGAACAATATATCCTCGAAGTTTAGCTTGCATCGTCAGTTTCCAAGAAATTTTAAATTGGGACCGACAATGAGATTTGGACTTTATATCTGAAAATGGGGACAGAAATCGTTATCTCAGGGGTACAAAAACGTGACCTAATATGAACTGATTTAAAAATATTCATTATCTAGGGGTTAGATTTCTAAAAAAAATGGAGTTAAATTAGGGGTATAATGCCATATATTACTTCTGAGAGGTGTAATATTATTCTGCTAAGGGGTAACCCTCCGTTTTATTTATAGCATTAATATGGAATGGTCGATTGGACAACTTGGATAATGATTTTACTTCGTACGTACACAAACAATACAATTATTTACATCGTGATATACATTAAACGTATAATTTTTTGTGGTTGCTAATTTTAGCTGTTATCTTGAACTCGATATCAATTTTCGCGGTTTTGGGGTACCTTTTGATAGATTCTGATATATTAGCAGGAACTAATTTTCGCGGTCTTTTGTCAACCGCGAATTTAGCAAAAACTAATACGCAGCGAAAATTACAGTGAACTAAATTTGAGTATTTGTATCTTTTTAAATCAGATAATGACACATAAGAAACATACCAAAGCTACAGTAAATATTACTACTGCAGATGACTTTTTCTATATACTCCCTCATGCAAAGCTCTGTCTTTTGCTTATTTTGATTTACCATTTAGATTATATTGGTTATTTGCTTTCTGTCAGTTTTTAAACATCTTTGAGTTTATTGTCTTCCAAATATTTAGATTTTAACTGCACTGAGAAGACATAAGTTTTCGAAATTGCCATATGGAGGAACAAAATTTACAACACGTTTGGTAATTGGTTATTCTATAACTTACGCCTTTTCGGCGTATATAAGATCAAAATGTTTGCGAAACAACGTATCAACAAAAAAATTGTTGTTCAAATTTCCGTTATCGGTTGTTGGGTTAGCAGATAAATACTGGACAACTTGATTGGTTATACCCTCGGGCAAGCAGAGGGATCGACGTAAGGGTAAAAACTAACAAAATTTCTAAATCTGAGTTATGAAAATAGCAATTTCGACAACTTACATGGGGATACTCGCTTGAATCATAATGTGATCTATATTTACAATTGCAAAGAATGGGAATGAAATGAAGCACAGAACTGGTTAGCAACAAGTTTGTCTTTTGTATTTTTATTGATTTATTTCTGGTGCAGTTCCATAGTGGATAATGGCATGGGATTGCAATTTTCGGTCATTGCTGGTGTTTCCTGTTATCTTATTTTTATTAATGAAAACCGATAACACTGGCATATTCAGCCTTCAAAGTAGAGCATGTATTATTCACCTGCTACAATACTTCCAAATAATTGATATGCTGAACACCAAGAATAGAGTTTTCCCAATAGGTGTAGGATTAACTAAATGTGCTACAGTGGTTTCAGGGGAGATGATCAAAATATGATTTCCCCGTAAGATCCAAAGTTAAACTAAATTATGCGCTAATGTCCATCTCTTTGTCAGATGCAATCAAAATGATCAATCCTTGCAAAACGTACAATGCATAAATCTATTACAAAATAGTTTCATTATTTTAAAGTAGATGTTGAAAATGTTGATTTTCCCATAGGGTCAAAAAACAAAATACCGAAGTTACTGCAATATCCAAAAAGGTCCAATTTTAAGATAAGTTCCTCGATACAGGCCATGATTTTTCGGACTGCAACAAATGACCAATTTTAGTACAGGACCCTCTATACATATTCCTGTGAAGTTTGGTTGAATTTGCTTCATTGGTTTCAGAGAACATGTATATGAAAAAGTGAAAGGTTAATGTACGACCGGCGCCAAGAAATAGCAATAGCTCATACTGACTTTTGGATTGGGTGAGCTACAAAACGGTGAGTTGAATGGGGTTCAAGACAATGTTTTAAAGTTTTGTGTAAACTTATGTCTAAACTCTGTACAAAACAAGAAATGTCCTTTATAGCACTATACCTACTCCCGCGAGACCATGTTATGTAAAATCCGGGAAAAAATCTAGTTTAAAATTCTACTGAAATATGAGTTACACATGTGCAATGTATATAGAATCAATGTGCAAAGTTTCAGACCTCTTGATGGAAACTATGTGATGATTATACAAACCCTGTCTATAGAATTTTGTCGAAAAATGATCAAATTCAACTAGCCCTAAAATCCGGGAAAATTAAAAAATGCAACAAAATTATGAAGTGCACATGTTCAGTGTATATAGAAACACCATGAAAAGTTTCAGACCTCTTGATGCAAAACTGTAAGAGGACTAGTTGATTATACATAAAATAGATAACTTGCTAATAGAATATTGTCGAAAAACGGCTAAGTTCGACTGTCTTAAAATCCGGAAGAATTCATAAAAGGCAACCAGAATATGAAATGCACATGCTCAATGTTTATAGAATTACCCAGCAAAGTTTCGGAATTTTGGAAAAGACGGACAGACAGACAGAAAGACAGACGGACAGACAGACTGAAACTTATATATATCCAAACTTCGAGATATACTAATGAAAGTTTCACTATATAATGGCAGCCAAATTCTCCGCCCCCACCGGACCCCCCCCCCCCCACTGGAACCGCCTTAAGATTCTTGTATTAGGGACGAGTTCAGCAAACTACTATATATGAAAAAGAAAGAAAAATGGCAATCCCGTGAAATAAAAAAAATATATCGACATCTCCTGGCAACAACTATTAATTAATTTGAATTGTTCTATTACTTCCGCCACGTGTCAACTGTTAGCCAGAATTTATTTGACGAAAAACAATTCACCAGGTGTGCTGCGAAATTGGTTAAAATATTTCGATATTAAGTATCGCGATCTATATACAAAGCATCCTTTTGATATATGCGATAAAAATGGCGAAAACTATACATTCCTGTTCTATACAAAAATTCATTAACACAAAAATACTGATACAAAACAAATAACTAAATTTAAGATCTAATTTTAAAGATAAAAATAGATTTCTAATTCGCAGTTATGACATATTCTTGTATTAAAGAATACAAGAATACAAGAATACAAGAACTTTATTTGTCATATATACAAAGTCATGTATGTGACAATATAAAAACAATAAAATAATAAACAATGAGCAAATGATATTATGATTCCCCTGCCCTCAGTTCTAATGACTTTTTCAGAAAGGAACCTAAATTATTCACAAGCTCTATGGTGGATGGGTTGAGGATATTAAACAAACCAATTGAAAGACCCTTACATATCTTCATGATGAAAGAAAGGACTCAAATTGGTGGAAAAAACGAAATAACAAGACAAATAGTTCAAAATAGATAATTTTTAACGATAGTTTATTCAATTTTGCATAGATTTTGCAAATTCCAAAAATGTGTGATTCAGAAAAGCTGAGCTCCTTCGCATTACATTTATTTTTTATAAAATCAACATTAGAAAAAAATACGTCTCTTGCGATCATTTAAAAAATCTTCAACATAATGTACCTTGTGGAAAAATGAAGTTTTGGTCCAAGCTATGATTAAAGATATTCTTTTTTTACTTAGTTTTTTTCATCATCTACAACATTTCAATGGTAGTTACCTGACACAACCAGAATGGCATGGGAGGTCCGGTGCCATAAAGTAAGTGAGAACCGAACCGTCAATCAAAAGAACGAACAATCCATAGACAATGGCAAAATTAGACACACTAAGAAATAAGGACACCACTTGAGTACGGAACAAAAAAGAAAAATGAAGACACATATACAGATGAACAACACGGACCCGATAAAAAACCATGGGTGAGATCAGGTGTACCGGTAGAGTAAGCATCTCCTGCTTCTTATAAGACACCCGCCGTGTTGAACATGTCATACCCACCATTTCTTTTTGAATGTCTGTATTGACAATTGCGGCTTACAATTTTTCCGATGGTTTCACTCACTTTGTTCCTTTGTTTGTTTTTTTTTTTGTTTTTGCTCCTTGGATTGCGGCTTATTTTGTTACAACTCCGATTTCCTAATCACAGAATTTATTCAATCAAAACATACTCCCTCTTCAAGAAAACACGACTGTGCTCAATTGTACCAATTAAAACATTTCTTCAGGTTTACTAAATAAATGGATATTTTCATTTTTTTTTCAAACCTGAGACTTCCATTTGAAGCGATGTACTGAAAATAATTTACAAGACGAGAAGAGTAACTTCCCTTGTACAAATTGGTCCACGACAATTTATTTTTATAACCAGACATTAATAAATTACGTAATAGTTTTGTCTGTCTGGACACGGAAGGTAAGCATTTGTCTGGTATCAAAATCAATAAGTAATTATATTCCAACAGCTTTGAACTTCTATTTTATAGATTTATTTTTGTCTGTTCGACTTTTCATGTTTCAAAGATCAAAGAAGTAATAATAACAGACCTATTATTCTAGATCAGCATTTTCTCTTTCATAGATTTTTGTTATTTTGTCAATTTGACATTAAGAGTCTTCTAATAATTAATTGAAAATTTCTCCTGTAAATGAAGATAAAAATATTAAGAAATTAGAGTAAAATTTGATATTGATTTTTGCTTATTTGATAAACGTATCACTTTCCACTGCAGATTAACACCACATTTGATATGTTTTAGGGTATAATTAAATTAATTCATTCCATATGCTATATACACATATTGATCTATTTATTTACACTATTGATTTATTGATTTATTACAAATACATGTATTTTTCTCATATTGATTCATATGTCTTAAAGAAATATTAATATCATATAAACATTATCATGAAGACTCTGTTTCCCTTCCCATGATTAGACTGAAAACAGCAAGGAATCGCGATTTTCTTAAGGTGTATTGCACTCATACTCTAAATTTTGATTCCGACATTTTTACATTTTTTGTTTCATTTTAAGCATTTGCAAAAATACTGTGTTTGCTGATCTTTTGGATGCTGGAGAAAATCATATAAAATCAATGTTACGTTCTGCACGATCAGTCTTAGATGATTTAAGTGTCGAATTTCATTTAATATTTAATGTTTCACTATACATTTTGTACTTTCATGTTTTAATTCATGTCTAAATTAAGTGAGTACCGAACCGTCAGTCTAAAGAACGAACAGTCCATGGTACAAATAAAATAAGAATATGTGCGGTTTTTCTGTTCTTTTCTTTTTTTTTTAACATGTCGGTAAGGGACAATATTACTTTATAATAAACTATTCAAACTTTCGATATTTATTGATGCAAAGGGTAACGTATATGAAATGTAAAAAAATTCTTCAGCATTAAAAAATCGTAATATAATACTAATAAATTAAATCAAAAGGCATTTCTTACAAATATTCTGGTTTTATTGTAAATGCAGGCATAATTTAATTGTGAAATACTCCTCTGTTTGAAAAAAAAAATATCAAAATGCTCAAGACAACATGAACAATAAAATTAATGGGAAAGGAGCAGTTTATCTTGAATCTAATTTCGATTTTGTATACAACTCTTCCAGATTTATCAATATTTGAATAGCATAATTTGCTGTAAATAATTTCTCTTTTTCACTCAGCTTATAAATTATGTTATCACCTCTGAGATTTCATCTAAACAAAACAAGAAAACCGCATTCTTTCATTGTGCAATATGGTCAAGGCCGGATTGGTCAGGATAAAAATAGATTAAAGTGCATCATTTCAGGCAATTATTTATTTTATTTTTATAATTTTAACTGATTCGTCCTTGACTATTTTAAAATGAGACCTTTTTTGTAGTTTCCGGGGAGCACATGATCAGAATATTTCGTTCGCACATTTAAAAAATCGTACTTGTAAGTCTGCAGGGAGGTGCATAGAAAATATCATAGTGTTTTAAAATTTATAGATTGTAATTATTGATTTCTGATATTCATACTAAAATACAATGTCCTAATTAAGTCGGAATTATTCAATAAATAAAAATAATATCATATTTTACCTTTGTACTAAAATGCCGTGTAAGCTTCTTTATGCTAATCAGTATCGTGAGATTACGACCAATCAAAAAGACTGTAAGATACATGTTAGGAATATACTTGTGGGTGTACCGACAGGGATAAAACGCATATTATTTCCAATATTTGAATTTCTTAAGATTCTAAAATCAACCAACTTGCATTCGTCTTGTTCCAAATCAATGTAAAAATTCCATTAAAAAAAATATTGTCATTTTAATTATTTTGCATCAAAATCTATATTTAGAAAACATTGTCAAATTTTATCAGAAAACTTTCATAATTTAAGAGATAACCTTTTAGGTAATGAATGATCGTTGATAAATCGAGAGCTATATATTTTGAAAAGAAAATAAAAATTTAGAATTCATAGATAACCTTTTTTGTTACCTATTTACCAACACATATAGTTACTGTATTTTATTTTACCAGCCCCACATTTTCTGCAAGTTGTATCAAAAGATACAAACTAACCCCAATAGTTAGTTACTTAAACGATTGCCCTGGCCATGATAGAAATGTATACTCTAACAACAAAATATATTATAGAATTTTTTTTATATAGAGTTTAGTTGCAACAGCCTTTCTACAAATAATATGCTACTTGTTTGCTTTAATTCGATTTTTTCGAACTTCTATTATCATCATTACTAAAAAGTCGATATATGCGATTTTATACGTTTATGAAAATTGTCCTACTATTTTTGACGTCCTTTGCACCGGGACATGTAAAATAAAATGAGACAGAGAGTCATATTACGTGCCGTGCCAATTATTATTATTTAGTACGTCTGAACTAACATTTAAATTTATGGAATGTGGGAAATTTAATTATTCATTTCCATACGAGGAGTAAATGTATCAGGTTTTATATATATATATATATATATATATATATATATATATATATATATATATATACATGTATTGACCTTAAATCATGCTACCGCTATCAAATAGTGAAACCCAATAGGAACCTCTATATATACTTACCACCTAACCAGACACTGTACTAGACAAAAATATTGAATATATAAATATAACTAAAGTTTTTTTTTCTTTTCTTGTCTTGTCTGTTTACTTTTTTGTACTGTCTGAATGAAACACGTGTCACAAAATATAATATAGAAAAAAAATAATTTTAACGATTTTATTCATCGTATTCATTATTCATTTAAACTCATGACTATGAAGGCACTATACTGTAATAAATTCTGAAATTTGCACTAACTCTGCGTAAATGATATTTCTGTAACAATTTTCAGCAAAAATTATCTCCAATGTATTGGCAAATCTTTTAGTAAAAACTAAGTTTTTTGTTAAAATGCGATTTTAAATCGATACAGGCTTTTCAAAATTAAAGTAGCCTCTTTATTTGGAAAAAAGTGAAAACATATACACTGTCTTAAATGATCACTTATGGTTTTATTTGCAAAGTTGGTATACAAAAATATGTATCACTATTATATGATATATGATCTAAAATAATTTTTTTTCTATATCTTTGAAAGGGTATTCACCAGCCCAGTAGTCAGTACTTCGGTGCTGACCCGAAAGCCGATTCTATTTGGAACCTTACAATATCTAAATTTTTGTAAATTTTGTTGAAAACTAAGGAGTATCTCCCTCATGCAAAGCTCTGTCCTTAGCTGATTTTGGCTTTACATTAGATCATATTTGTTATTTGTTCTCTATCAGTTTTTAAACATCTTTGAGTTATGGTCTTCCAAACGTTTAGATTTTATCTGCACTGAAGAGACATATGTTGTCGAAATGCGCATATGCAGAAATTAAATTCACAGTGACTTCGGTATTAAGTTATTTGACAACATATATAATTTTGCGCTCGTAGACCATAAAAAATGGCTTCGTGCAAAGGAAGAAAATAAGTCGCAAAAATTGTAAGCATATCTTTGAGTAAATATAAATAATTTTAATAGAAAAGACAAATCGTTATTCTACAGACGTAGTTTCTTAATTATATACGCAAGCTAGCTGTTGACGAAAAAATTATTTCTTCAAATTAGGTGAAGCAGATCGAAAATAAACAAAATTATCTAAATTTACTGCAATGTGGATTTCTTTTCAGAGACAAAATATCCTAAAATAAATTTAGAATGTCAATAGAAAAAATAACTAAAAGTTCAAAGTTGCAATTACTGAGATAGTACTTTTATTCGTGGTCATCAATTTTCGTAGATTTCCTAAATTTCATTATTTTGTGGGTTTTGAATTCTATGCATTAACAATCTATGTTGAAAATGCAGTTCGTTGGGAACTTAATTTCGTGGTTTTAGCGAACCACGAAATCCACGAAAATTGGAACCTCACGAACATTAACAAAAAAATTTGTTCTGCAGATTGCCATTTTGAAAACCTGTTCCAGTTCACATAAAATCAAAATATTTGAAAGACCAGAAACAATTCATGTATAAGCGCTTATAGACAAATACGTCAGTGAGCCTAATATTTTAATTTTCAATTTTGAAATGAATTTGGAGCCACAAAGTAAATGTACAGTTGGTATGTAGACCAAAGGATAGGTTTTTAAGCTCATATTTTCATCGTCGTGCAAACTCTGTCCTTAGCTAATTATGGCTTTCTATTAAGATCCTATTGGTTGTATCTATTAGCTTTAATACATCTTTTGGTTTATGGCCTTCAAAATGTTTTGATTTGATCTGCACTAAAAGACAAAAATTGTCGAAATGGCTATCTCTACAAAATAAATTAACAGGAACTTCGGTAGTTTATTGTTTGGTACATAGAAATGGTTAAAAAAAATTTCGTCTCCCAGTAATATATATAGAAAAGATATGCCCCGTTTCCACTCATTTATATTGTCCATGATATCCCTTATATGAATAAGTATCACTGTTTAAATTTACTTGTATAACGCAAAAGATAATTTTCGGGAAAGTGTCTCAAAACTTCATTTCTTAAGTAATAGATTTCTTAAGTAATAGAAACTGTTCAAATTCAGACAAGTATTCATAAAACAATTAAATACAGGAACTGGAATAAGTTTTTCTGCATATGGTTATTTTGACAGCTAATATCTCTTCACTTAAAATAATAACTGATAGGGAACGAATTGTTTTAAATAAAGTATTGATTTTGTATTTGTTTTTTTTTAAGTTCATTGAATGGCATTTTAAAAAGATTGAAAGTTCAGCAGTTCATCAAATATGTTGATGAAAAATTTTTCTTGAAAAACATACATATGATACCTAAAGCATATCGAGAAGCGTTTACCTTTCAATATACAGCAGAAGTACATGAATTTTAAGTAGTATTGTATAATGTATCTTTTCAATAAAACACTATGTTCAAATATGTAAATGTATTTCAGGCAAGTAAAACGTCTCACAATAGTATAATACTCATGATTAAAAAGGTGAAATGTAATTAAGATACATGTATTGAAAATAATAAGAAAGTTGAAATATTATAAAGATATCTGAATTTAAAATAATTACTCTATAATTCAAGTCTCAAACTTGATAATCAAACTGTTCATTATAATAATTTGGTATTTGTTCTCCATCAGTTTTTAAATATCTTTGAGTTTATGGTCCTCCAAATGTTTAGTTTTTATTTGCACTGATGAGACATAAGTTGTTAAAATAGCCATATGCATAAACTAAATTTAGAGTAACTTTGGTATTTTGTTATTTATTTGTTATATCTTATTTATTTCATATGAATTGCAATCATGACTTATTTATCGGATCTATGTAGTACCAAAATTAAAGTAAATATAAGTTTATTATATGACAAAATCTCTTTTTTGCGGATTAAGGATGGTCACTCCTCAAATTTATAATATCGACGATTTTCATTTATATGAATATTGATCATTCATCATTTTAAGCAAAAAATGTTGATAGATCAGTGTGGCCGTTTTCCATATTTTAACGCGTCCAATTTTGGCGGGAAACAATATTTCTCTAGAATTTTCATTCACTTTGCATTAAGGTGATCAACTTTGAGAAATACAATAAAGGAATAAGAAGAATTTCATCTAATCTGGTAAAATGTCCGCTATAAGATGCATACAATAATTTTTTGAAAATAATATTAGAGGGTCAGTGTGAAAATTTTCTATTGCATCATAGTGGATAAATAAGTCACAGATAGTTTCTAAAACACGATGAGGGCAGATACAATAAAAGCATTTCGGAGATGATAAACCAAAAGTTGAATAAAAGCTGTACCACAACAAAAAACCCCACATCCCAAAAAATATGATCTAAATGGCAGGTCAAATTTGATTAGGACAGAGCTTTGCACGATGGAGATACTCCTTCTTTTAAACAAAATTTATTAGAATTAGATATTATAAGTTTTCAAACAAAATCTGTTTTCGGGTAAGATCAAAGTACTGACAAGTGGGGCTGTTGAATATCCTCAGGAACTAAAAGTCCACTAGCAGAGGAATCGCATAAAAAAATTGGAAAAAAATAAAATCCACTCGTTTATTGTAATAGTCAATATTTTACGAAAGGATATGGAGTAAATGAACATGAGACCACAACACATATGTTAGCTCCAACTGCAATAATTCTAATCAAACATTTACGGAAATTTCATAATTTAGCAATACCTAAAGACTATTTCTTGGCAAGCCAAATGTATAACTTTACCATGGTTGTGCCTATTTTTTACTTTGTACAAAGTTACAGAAATTGATATTTTCATGCCATACATAAATTTGTTGTCACTCAGGTACAAAATCTCTATCTTTATAGTAATACATGGTTTGAATTAAACAACGAAATATTTTAATTGAAGAACATACAGTCATGTGAAATTTTTGAAATGTTCCAATCAAAATTCTTTTTCTTTTTTTTATTTGCATGATTTTGGAACAGAATTCCATACAATAAATAAATTAATGAATAAATATTAATTCTAGTCAGAAAACCTAAGAAACATAAAAGTTAATACATTTTTCAATTTCAATCTCATTGATACTAACAATTTCTCAGTAATTTTCATATACAAAATCATATTGATAATAATATCATTGAAAATATCCTAAATCCTACAAATTTCCAGCAGGTGAAATCTTTAGGCTCCTTTATTAAAAAGTCTGTAGAACTGAGGACATGGGACACTTGATTACTTGCTCTATAATGTATATTGTTTGTCTTATTATTTGTTATGTAAATTTGTTCCGTATTGGGTGTAAATTGTGCTTTGAAATAAATAAATAAAAATAAATAAATAAATTCTTAAGAAAATGAGAACAATTTAAAACTTACATATAATATTTTCAAGTTACATTGTGTTTTAAAATAAATAAATAAATAAATTCTTAAGAACATGAGAACAATTCAAAACTTACATATAATATTTTCAAGTCTTTTTTTTTGCAAACAAAAACAAAGCTTAGTTATTTTATTTTATTTACACATTAAAAGATGTCTAAAAATAAACCCTAAATAAGGTATGAAAAACCATATTCCAATCATATTAAGTTGAAAACTAAGGAGTATCTTCCTCAAGCAAAAGTATGTCCTTAGCTAATTTTGACATTTAGATCATATAAGTTATTTGTTCTGTATCTGTTTTAAACAGCTTTGATTTTATGGTCTTCCAAATGTTTAGATTTTACCTGCACTCAAAAGACATAAGTTGTCGAAATTGCCATATGTAGAAACTTAATTTACAGTAAGATCAGTAAGTTCGATATTTAGTTATTATGTACTTGCCAATTCCTGTTAAATAATGCATTAAAAACGAACGGAATAAAGAAATATACAGGACTTTTTTATCAACGGTTATAATAAATGGAAGATAGAATTTCTTAACATTTTGAAATGCACAAAAAAGAAGAGAGAACAAAATCAAGAAACCCAACCAATATCTTAGTACAACCCCAGTCAACTTTCATAAATTATTAAATTTCACAGATCACTAGAAAATTATTTAAATGACGAAAAATACGTTCCTCATTGATGTATTTTAATAGATACAAATAAATAAATTAGGTAATAAAGTAATTTATAAATAATGATAATAATAATAATAAACTGTATCAACGCGATCTTGTACTAAAATTTAGTGTAAGATTTAAGATTTACTTCAGATTTTTAAGAATAGTTTCACCATTTGTACTTCGGTATTTAGTAATTTGTACAGAGTAAATTATTATTCATAACTAATGCCGAATTTACTTTGAATTTATTTTCTGCATGTGGCCATTTCAATAACTTATGTCTCACAAGTGTAGACCAATCAATACATTTGGAAATCCTTTAACAAATTACCAAACGGATCCAAGTAGAAAGCCAAAATCAGCTTAGGACAGAGCTCAAGGAAGATACTCCTTAGTTTTAAAATCTTTTTATTTTAATTTAAATATTGCGAGTAATTATAAGAAAATTTTTTAGTGTTTGATTGTTTCATTAACTTGATTGCATAAAAGCTATTCTAATTATTAAATTCCTTTTCATTCCACAAAAATTATATATCATCAGCATATCGAAACAGTTTCATAAAATCGAAAGAAATTTTCGATAAAACATTGTATCTCATAGCTTCAATACAAGTAAAAATTCATAATTTTTACGGCACAATAAACCATAATGCCAGAAAGAAACTTTGACCAAAATACCTTAAACAGAACTTCCAAAAGTTGATTGATTACTAACTACGGATTTTTAAATTTATTTCAATTTATATTAATTTAGCCTTCTATTATATGTTAAATATTGAAAGAACCGATCTTAATATTTTCTATATCTATTTCTTTTATGTTGGGAACTGTCAAAAATGCAACCAATTTCGGGTGGTGTAGTGTATATATTTCAAAATATGATATTTAATCTAAAACTTTTGATTTAATGTGCATAGAATAATCGGTATAAATTCAATTGAAAACCTAAAACTGAACATAAGAGTCGTTAAAATTTTTATAAAACTATGAAGTATACAAAGCTTTGTCCACATTGCTTTTGCCCTTTGCTTATTTTTTTTCTCTGTGAGCGCTTTTGATTTTTTTTAAAAACTAGCAATTACTACTATATTCTGGTTTGTTCGTCTTTTTACTTTTCCGAATTTTATAATTTCCATTTGGGTGATTAAAATATGAAAAGTATCATAAAGGATAAATAATAGGTCATAGGGGCGAAAATCTGCAAGAATTTCAACTTGAACATGTCTTTGAATAAACTTTTGGATATTTGTTTTTCTAATCCAGTCAAAAACAATTGGGTCAATACAAATTCTATGAAGGCTTGCGAAATTGGCGATGTTGACTTTTTGCAAAGAATAAGAGTTTTGTCCGGTTTCAAGTTGAAAACAATTCTAGAAAATTATTAGTGTACTCTCCGATCCAAAACATATAAAAAGTATAAACGCAATCGAGATACATTGGATCAAAAAAATTTGACAAGAAATACACAGAAAAAACAAAACAGATGCATTAGGAAGTGAAAAATCCCAAAATACTACTTTTCATAACATCATTGTACTAGCTTCTTGGCATACTTAGTTACTTTCCTCATACAAAAGTTCCAGGTTTTTAGAAAAAAAACTCGTAGTTAGATTTTACAATCATCGGAAAATCAACAAAGTCATTTAATATTTTCGTACATTTTCCATTGAGATACATTTCCTCAATGTATTAAAATTTTATATTCTTAATTAACTTTAGATTCTGGCACAGAAAAAAAAACTTTTTTATTAAGTTTTGATTCGTTAATCGTATGTATCTCCGAGAGGGTAAGAGCAAGGCAAGATTCTAAGAAAAATTTAATGATTTAGAATGGACAAAGATTCTCTAGACCATAGTTAAACAAGTATGTTAATTTTTGTGACTGGGTAACAATTTGAAGAATTAATTTGTAAATTTAAGGTAGTAGGTCTAAATTAAGGGACACGACTCTTTAAAATCACTTGAATGTTTGTTTTAATTTTTTTTAAGATATATTCTAAGCTTCTACATAACATAGATGATTTTTTAATCTCTTCCTTCACATCAATGCCTAAAAAGAATGGACGAAACTGAGTATTTCAAACACCTTACCGATTTAAAGAGTTATCTCCCTTAACCAATGTCTTCTACCCTAAAGATACTATTTTCTATCAGAAGCATTAACTTGAATTTAAACTACATATGTACTTTAAATAATTAGAATTAGGTAGTGTACCTGTTTGAAAGTGGTTACATATGTAAAATGTAACAATCATTATTCATAAATAAATAAGCCAAGAAAATACTAATAGCTGATTTTTCAACCATGCACTTTTGATCAACATGAATTCGAAATGTTTGCATATAATCATCCCTCTTCATATTCATGTCAAATATTGTTTGATGTATAGTAAAGGATTCAGTGATTGGTGTTTTTCTATGAGATGTATGTTTGGCTAAAACTAATACACATTTTTTTATCAATAATGTTATGGACATCGCATATTATGACCCGGAACAAAATGGCACTAACAGTTACTGAAATGCTATTGGTATAGCACAAAAAGTGCAAAGATGAAGTATAATGCGCCTTTCTTTCTTTCATATCGAGGTTAAATCTTAAAAATCAACAACTGTATGAAACGCGAAATGATTTAGATTTTCTTTTATTTAGAACTTTCCTATTTCTACGTCAATGTACAATCAATCAACCCCAGTTTTGCCCAATGTATCTATTAAACAACAGAAGTGGAATACCGAAGGAACAAAGGATGGTAATTACAAAAATTACAAAAGTCAAAAGACATGTCCACCACAGAAAAACAATGATGTTAGCTACAAAACGCAGAAATAAAACACAACATTCACTACCAAGGAACTCTGTGTAAGCTCCAATGAAACCTATAGTGACATTAGGTACTCCGGAAGGGTAAGTATGTCTTGCTTTGTTAACACCACCCGTCACACTGCCAGTGAGTCAATCTAGGGTAAAGTCGAAATCGGTATAGTCAAATCTGGGAAGACGTAAATCTAGCTGCAAATGTACGTTTTCATTTGGGAAACCGACATGTCATATTTTTCAATGATATTATGGTGACGGCCATAGAATTTCTTGAGGGATGAAAGTAATATAGGCTAAACAAATCTCTGACTTAGCATCTTTTGCAGAGGTTTCTGCTCTTTAAAAAATCACTGAACTACATTTTCGACAGTAACAAATCAACTGTGAAATGTACACTCCATAGGCTGGAGAGGTAAATATGTTGCTGCTAAGATAGGGGAAGTCCACAATTGTGAAGTAAAAATCCCTTGAATGTTTCCATATTCATTAACCTATACGTGAATATATTATAGGGTAAAAAGTATAGATGAACTTTGTATCTGAACTATTCATAATTCACTGAACACCAAAATACTGTCGTTACATTTATAATATCTATGAGACAATATAGTTAAGGTAATAAAATTTCAATTGTATCTTGTCAATATGACAATTTTTAGATATGTTGTAAACAAGTGCTGAGATTGCCAAAAAATACAAGAAAATACTATGGCAACAATCTTGTTTCCATGGGAATCAAGGTTAAACATTGACGATTTTTGCATTTCCCCCCCCCCCTAAAATTAGGTTCTAGTTTGAAACATAGTGGAGAAAATGTTAAATACCTATCAAAGCAGCAGCAGCAAAAAATGGATATTAAATTTTAAGCACTGTGACCTTGACCTTTGACCTAACCCAATTGTTTGCATATCTTCGTTCCTTGTGACTAGATCTATACACTTGCCAAGTATGAAAAGTTTATCTTAAATAGATCAAAAGTTAAAGTTTTGGACGCAAAGATACTCAGACGCAAACAGAGACCGGACAAAAACAATATGTCCCTCAACCTTGACCTTGGGGCATAAAAATATCTTATATGAGAGAGTATCTTGTACTTTTCAAAATCAACGTTGCACCTAAACATTACCTATACAAGTTGGAATAATTTCAATGACTTCTCAGTTTGTCGATTTTATGAAATTTTGATAATTTGTACTTACAAATAACTTCATACCGAAGTTACTGTGAATTTAAATTCTGCATATGCGCATTTCGACAACTTATGTCTCTTCAGTGCAGATAAAATCTGAACGTTTGGAAGACAATAAATCGAAAAATCGAAGATGTTTAAAAACTGAACAAATAACCAATATGATCTAAATGTAAAGCCAAAATCAGCTAAGGACAGAGCATTGAATGAGGAGATACTCCTTAGTTTTCAACAAAATTGACAAAAATGTAGATATTGTAAGGTTCCAAAAAGAATCGGCTTAACGGTCAGCACTGAAATACTGACTACTGGGCTGGTGAATACCCTCGGGGACTGTCAGTCCACCAGCCGTGCCATCGACCCAGTGGTAACAAATAACTAAATACCGAAGTTACTGTGAATTTAAATTAACTTACAAAACTTTGCTTATCAAAACTAGCAAAAAGTAATATAGGTCACCGAGTTCCTTTCCGAGAAAAACAAAAAATATGCACAAAAAATCTTTAATTGTAGCCCCCCTCATAAAGGTCGCAAAACTGAGAGGTTAAATTTAAAGAATAGGTATTTCTTTATAAAATACTATTTACCAACGTCATATTCTTACTTTTTGATATGCTCTTAAGGGTGTTATCTATAAAAATGCGTCAACCAATATATCAGTGGATATCACCAGGTGGATTGAAAAACAGCATTTGAGCATGAGACGCAAGAGAAAATTTGGAAATAGGCGGACAGATTCATTTGAGAAGAACTTTCACGTCCCTAAGACAATGTTTAAAAACTTCAAGAGAGGGTTAATATATTGCTTTGTGCGTGTTCATGCTAGTTGTTTCCCGTTGATATTTCAAAGTGCAACTGTTATGCGGTCTACGCATGACATTTCAAACTGATTTTAATATCGATATGCTACAATTCCTTGTTATTTAAAACTTATCTAGATAGATCATCATAGTAACATGTTCATACTATCACTGAAGTAAATGATTCTTTAAGGTTCATTTTTTTTCAGTTTTTCTCGGTTTTCATGGGAGTTCACACTATGAGTGCCTTAGTTCTTAATGTTATCTTTTTATTTCCGTGCATTGTAGCTGTCTCGCGTCCTTGTTTTGTCTTTGTTTTTATCTGTTACAGTTTTTGCCATGTCTTTGGACTACGATTTGTGTAGTCATCGCTTCCCTTGTTCCTTTGGTATTCTACTGCCGTTGTTTCAGAGGACTAATTCAGAAAGGTGTATATTAAAGTCCTTCCATATTTATTTATAAAGATACTAAAATTTCATTCTTCTTAATTAGTTGCTTTTCAAGATCAATCGTTGATATTGAAACTATCTGTAATGTTTCAAAAAGGAAAATGAAAAGCAAATGAATGAAGTACAAATGACAAAAAATCCAAGTTTAAAAGTAATTTTCGATGTTATGGTCCCCCTTTCAGAGGCACGCACAAGGAAGACATGAAAAAAAGATATTAAAGAGACATTCGTTCACTTTAAAATGCAGGTACCGAATGCAACATGGTCCTTCCAGTAAAACAAAAATATATTTAATCTTGAACTTTATCATCAAAGATCACAGAATCAGAGAAAACAACGGCAGTAGAATACCGAAGGAACAAAGCACAAGATTACACAAATCAAAGTCCAGAGACAATGCAAAAGCAATAACACCAAAAGACGGAAGACCAAAGACACCACATGCCCACAAAACACACGAACATTACATATACAACACAAAAAACTAAGGCACTAACAGTGTGAACTCTCAATAAACAAGAGTGACATCAGGTGCTCCGGAAGGGTAAGCATGTCCTGCTCTGTGCACAGCACCCGTCACACTGTCAGTGGGTCAATCCAGGGTAAAGTCAAAACCGGTAATGTCAAATCCGGGAAGACGCGAATCTAGCTGAAAATGACAGTTTTTATTTGTGACACTGACATTTCATATCTATCTATGATGTCGTGGTGACGGCCATAGAATTTCTGAAGGGACGAAAGTAACAAAGGCTGAACATATCCCTGACTCAGCAGTTTTTGTGACAGTGCTTTTGCTCTTTCCACCAAGTCACTGTATGTACTGCACGCTCTACAGTAACGAATTAATTGTGAAATATATGCTGGGGATGCAGGTATATTGCTGCAGAGAAAGGGAAAGTTCAAAATGGGAAAGTCAAAATCATCATGTTTGTCATATAATCTAGATTTCAGACGTCCATGTTCGTCAGTGTATAACAAAAGATCAAGGTATTAAGCGGAATCAGGTGTATCGGTTGTCTCTTTAATTTCAAGTTCATTGGGGTAGATACGATGTAAATATTCTTTAAATCTTGGGTTATTAAGAGAAAGTACATCGTCTATATATCTGAAGCTGAAATTAAGAGTCTTGGCTAGTTGTTTTTGTTTCTGTTGTATCAGCCCTTGTAAAAACTTTGCTTCATACGAAAAAAGGAAAAGGTCAGCTATAAGTGGCGTACAATTTGTTAACATAGGAATACCTATTGTCTGTTGAAAAACACGGCCTCCACATTCAACAAAAATGTTGTCGATCAAAAATTCAAGCATCTTAATCACGTCATTTTCACTGTAAATGATCAAATTAATTATGATATAGACTTTTTTAAATTCATACCAAATTGAAGTTAAGTTCTAAGAAAATGAATAATGTTTTATTCAAGTTATCAAATTGGTTTTCCTCAGCAAGTGATTAGTAGCGAATTCAAATATGTCGAGACAAAATCTTGAGCAATTCACTCTGATTTAGTGTTTAGATTTGCTTGAAATACTTCATCATAATGGCCTGACCTATCCATTTAGAATGGGACAATTTCATAGATTCAAGTAGTGCAAATACCGTGTCATTTCTTGTATAGGTAACGTTTCAGGGAAAACAGTTCAAGTTCAGGTGGTCAAGTTCAGTTGGTCAAATTATTTTCGACGCGCATACAATGTCTGATTCAAAAGTATTCACTTGTCATCAAAATGTGTGCAGTTTCTTCGTACTTCCGCATACGACTATGGGGACTATGTCACATTGTGAACGTGACGAAGGCAGATGATATCGTGGTACTTCCAGCATCCATTTTCCTATCGGTTTTACATGTAATTACATAAGAAATAAGATTCTCAGTATTTATAGTGCAATTTAAGAGATAACCATACTGTATTTTAGGATCTGAGGGGTAAATCGTATATTTTTCTGTCGCAAACAAAGTTTTCCGGCGGCGCGTTAGCGGAGTCGGAAAACGGATGTTTGCGACAGTAAAATCTTAGATTAACTCCTGAAGATTCTAAAATACAGTTTGGTTATCTGTATTCTGATGCATATTTGAAAAAATTACGACGTTTTAAATCAGTTTTAAAATTAAAGGAAGTTTGATTTGCGTCTGCGCCATTACGTTGCTATTGGTTCCAACGGTAAACCGTGGATTTTACCCCCAGAAAATTTTTATGCCATCCAATCAAAATTAGCGTTACAAACAAAAGTGTATTATATTCTTGAATAACTTATTCAGGTTAAATCTTTTCCGTACATTGACACATCTTCATACCATCTATAGACAATATACTCTGACTGATGCAAACATACTGAGCCAATTTAAGTGTACCTGTCAAGTTCAGATAATATAAGTTCAATGTACAGACAGATAATATCTGATAGAGGTAATCTGAGTACGCTATTATCTGCAGACGGATTCAGACACGTTGTGACTATTACAATACAATGTTCATATTACTTATGACTGGTCGAAATTCCATAGACTGATTAACACGGGTTGGGGGTAATGAAGTACTTTCAGCATAATCTAGTACATGTAAAACAGCTTGATTTAATTAAATGGAACAGTGACTACCTACCTTTTAGTACTATGAAGTAAGCCAGAGTGTTGGGTAGCTGCAAGCATCCCGTGTTATGTCATCGTCGATCATATCGCTGTCATCAACCCTATAACAATAGAATCATAGTATGAGCATCATATGTATTTTACAATACAGTTTCGACTTTACACTTGATTGACTTAATGACAGTGTGGCGGATGTCGTATACAGAGCAAGACATGCTTACCCTCCTGGAGCTCCAAATATTGCTCTTGGTTTTTATTGGTTCACACTCTTAGTGCTTTAGCAAACTGATTAAAATTATATCTGCAAATTGTTCCTTACTCTCACTTCAACCAGTGAGTATAAGGAACAATTGGTAGATCTAATTTTAATTGGATTGGTGCTCAAGTTTTGCTTTTTTTATTTCCTTGTTATTTGAAGATGTATCAAGTCTTCGTTTCCTGTTATTTTAGTACTTGCAATTATCGTCATTGTTCCTTTGGTGTTCTATTGCCGTTGTTTTCATGCTACTAGGAAGTGGCATTCGAATGTAATAGTTTTATGCAACCATCGTTATCTTGAACAATTGAGGAATTTACACAAAAGGAATTGAAAATATCAGTTTTTAAAAGTCATACTATGATGAATATCACGTTGTCAATTCATAAATTATGAAACAAAATTCATAGTAAATTAACGATAACATGAATTTTGCATGGATGTAAAGTTTTTACAAGAAACTAGTATGTTAATTGCATCTTATATATCAAGAGACCTCCTAATAAGTTCTTGTGCGATATTGCCACTATATAAATTGGATTTAAGCCACCAATTTTTAGTAACAATCTAACATTTTCGGAGTTTCTAATTTACTTTAGTTAAAAACGCTGTACTTTCTACAACACATGTACATGTAGCTTTCTCCTATTTCAAAACAAAGCTTGAAGTAGTAACACACTCATTTGCAATATAGAATAAAAAAGATAACAGAAAACACCTACAATGGCCGAAAAACATAGCCACATGCCACTAAGTAAATAGGAACTGCACAAGAAAACAATCCACAATAAAAATACAAAAGACAAACGTTAACAACGATAGGAACTCGGGACAGTCGGACTTGGTACCGGCACTAGCAAAAGTTAGCGGTAGGGTTAAACCGGTTTATGGGTACCCAATACACGGGTATGTATTTTTTCCTCCGTACTAGACTGCTTTGTTGCACAAATGGAAACATTATTGGCTTGCTGAAATACTATATGCACATTATGTCGTTATTTTTTCCTGGTTATTTCAAATATATATTCCTCAACCATTCTTGCTGATGTGACATTAATATTCAAAATAACAACAGACAGGTACAACTTAAAAATATATAAACATGGTAAGTGATGATCAAATAAAGTACTACAATATAACTCAATGAATAGTCGTAATTTAAGACCATTTAAGTAATAAAGCTACCAAAGAAAGCAAGATAATGCCGACACAAACCTATCGAAACGGTACTTTCCATCAACATGTAAAGCAGAGCCAGTGTCTCATTTCTTCTTAAAGAATATTTGAATAATTTTACTATTAAACTTATCGTCTTCTATCGTCTTTTTGTCGGGCAATGGATGACAGCGATTGTGAGAACACCTTGCCAGTTAAGTTTATGTTTGTTGACGATCCCGCATCCATGGATCATTAGCTAAAAAAGCATGGATGTAGCGTTGCTCGACAATTAGCAATGAATTCCGCTCAACCGGTGCTAGGGGCCGTCTTGAACTTGCTATGAGGTATGAGTAAAGCTCATTGTTGAAGGCCTCATGGTGACTTCAAGATGAAGAACAATAATAAAAGCGTTGCTCCATTGCTTATTATTACCATGTTTTTGTAGAGACTTTGTCTCATTTGCATGTACTCCATATCCCTTCATTGTTTACTGTACAGTGAGTTTATGTTCAACTTTTTTTCTCAATTTCATGATGTCAGCCTGGCCTGATGGTTGAAGCAATTATTTGACCTGTATAATCATGGAGGGTTAGAACGAGATTACCAAACATGTTCTGAACTCAAACACACGAAGCAAATGCCAAACAACCGGGAAAATTGTCAACCGCAATGGTCCTGACTTGTTACAGGCAAAAGAAACTAAAACCTTCACCTAATCAACTTAATTATTTTTCGTTTATTTGTAAAATATCACCCGAGCCTTGTACAGCGCTTACAATAAATAAACCAGGAGCGGAGCAGTCGGCTTGCGATGGTATAGGTATCATACCACCATTGATTTTTCCCTATTTGTCTTTGTTAAATTGGTCATTTTCTGAGAACCATACCACATTTACTGTCGTTTCAAATAAAGCGACACTTCTTACCTAATTAATTAGATATGAGCCTCCACAAAAATTTTGAGGACTATTTTCATTTAATATAAGAAAATGCCCTCCTCCGGAAGTATACTACTATCAAAATCAACTTTCACTTTCACTGCCAACCCGTGAAATGGTCATGTCATTGTTTTTACCCCAAAAAAATTTATAACAACTGATATTTTTGGGTACCTAAAATGTTCAGCTTTCAAACAGTATGCAAGTTAATTACATTGGATACAGAACTATTTCAATCATGCCAAAGAAATATCCATACTCCATTGATGAGTACTATTTTAATATACAACCTTTGGCGGAAGAATTTCCTTTTGGTGGTATGATACCTATATGACAAGATTTTTCAGTTATTTCCCCTGAAGCATCCAATGGCTGCAATTCTTCAAAAAGTGATTTTACCCCTCCCCCTTTTTATACAATCATTTTGATAAAATGACCAAGGTCCAATAAATTGGAAAAAGAAATGCAAAGTACAGCCTGAAGTATGGACGCCATGGTTAAGGTAAAATATTACTAAAAAGCTTTTAACCGGACGAACAACCATTACATTTTATCTCTTCATGACATTATTGGGAATATCAGAACAACTTGCACCAGTAATAAATTTAAATGTGAAAATGGTTTACTGGAATATTTCCCTTAAATTAGAATCAAACACAGGCTTAATGATTCAATCCTCATCTGTGTCCATAACTGTATTTATATATTTTATTTTATTAGTCATTTGTATGTATTATGATTATGATTATTTTATTTTTATGTATTTTAGCATATTAGAATCCAACCCGCAAAGTCGCAGTTACACGCAATTTACAGAAGTAAATAAAGGAGTTTAAAAAACATCTGATGGTCAACATAGGTCCTTTTGCCTTGAGGAAATTGGCAGAGATGTCATTTTAACGGCTTTATCTTTGTAACAATAACAGTGGATGGGATAAACTTACTATTATAAAGAAAATTGAAATTACTTCATACCATATTATCAAATTCATCATATCATATTATCAAACCAGTTCTAAGCCTAGGATGAACATTTCTTAGAGACCGAAGTTGAAAATATTTGTGCTGAAATATACTTAAAATATGAAGAAAATATTTTGTTTACCAAAAATAAACTTTGAACGTCTTTTTGTTTTATTTCTTGCATAACAGCTTTAAATAAACAATAATCATACAAAATGGTATAAATCCTTCTTTTTAATGGCTTTATGTATATTGTTTGTAAATTCATATCAAAGAGTTTAACTGGTCCACTCATTTAAATACAGCCTATATTATTTCATAGAAAAAAGAAGGGAAACGGGGAATGTGTCAAACAGACAACGACCCAAAGGGGAGTAATAACAACTCAAAGCCAACATAAGATCTTCAATGAACGGTGAGGAAACCCCACATCCAACGGCAGGTCGGAGTCGGCCCCTAAATAAAGAGTAATCAAGTTCAGCGAAATAAACATTATCCTAGACTCCTATAGACATAAAGTAAACTAACTAGAAAACAGACAAGACACACAAAGGTTTAATAAATTTACTGACATGTCTACAAGCCTATCCTTAACAAGAGATTATTTCGTTTCACCAATGAGTAAGGTGCAGTTTACAGGACCATAATTGTTCCAAGGAGTATTTGCATCTGCATGAACGCATGATTGTTTCAAACTGTAATAAATAACTAAATACCGAAGTTACTGTAAATTTACTTTCTGCATATGCGCATTTCGACAACTAATGTCTCATCAGTGCAGATAAAATCTAAATTTTTGGAAGACCATAAACTCAAAGATGTTTAAAAACTGATAGAAAACAAATAACCAAAGTGATCTAAGTGATCTAAATAAAGGAAGATCAAAGAAGAATATTGTAACTAGATTTGCAATTGCGAGCAATAGCCGATGTCACCTCAGCCAATTCGATGATTCCATCTTATTCGCAGCCTCAAAATCCACCTAGAAATTGATTTTCGTTGAAATCCGCTACAAAGTTGAAATTTTGATGTATTTTGCAGCCATCTTGGAAATAGCCGCGATTTTGATTTTTTTTAGGGAAAGCATAACGCTTTTTGCTGATCGAAGTGTATACCAAATTTCAGTTGATTTCGTCAAGCCATTTCAAAATAATCGATTGGACAAAATATTGGAAGAATCCAAATAATGATAATAATAATCAGAAGAAACGTAGAATAAAAGCATTTCACCCGACTTCGTCTGGGGTGACATAACAAACTGCATACTATATATTTCGTGTTTTACATTTTTCTATATATAACTAATCGAAGAAGAGAATTAATTTGCTGTGAACATAACTAAATCATTTCAAACGAAAAAACAGGTTATGAAAGCAAGATTTCGCAACAGGCTAAGATACATCCTAACCTTCCAAAAATTGATTGAGCTTTCAACATGAATATGTTCTAAAACCTATTCAGATAATCACAAGTTGACTCGTGTCAGATTTAATTAAAAACAATACATGATAATTTTCATGCCCACTATTTTTGTTCTTGAAAACTTCCCGAATAAAACAAAAAATGAACTTGACTCAACTTCTTGTTCCACTCCAATTTAGTATCCTTCGTCTGCAATTTTCTCTCATCCACTGCACATATTTTACTTATATTTGATTGTTTCTTTTTTCAATTCTTCTTTCATTTATTTATTTTTATGCGGGGAGGGATCTCCAGATGATGTAATTTTAACTACATAAAAAACTGCCACCTTTTCACCTTTTCAGTGCAGATCAAATCAAAACATTTTGAAGACAAAAACAAAATAAAACAAATAAAACAAAAACACAACAACAACAAAAAAAAAACAAACAAAAAAAAAAAANAAAAAAAACAAACAAACAAACCAACAAACAAACAAACAAAAAAAAAAAACAAACAAAACAAATAAACAAACAAAAAAATACCTCTGCAGGTCACCAGTCTTCATTTTCCCAGTATGTATAACAGTACATCAAACGTGTTTGCTATTGTAAAAATGTATAATTTCTCTAATAATATGTGAAGTTTAAATCGACTATGATCAATAAATTTTCATATTCAAGTATGGTGAATAAAGTCCCGTGCCTTTTCCCGCCAAAATTCTCGGTGTTTTTCATTTATCATAAAAGAAAAAGATTACACCACTATATCCCGATTAATACCATATTTTATCCACTCTCGGCAAGCCTCACAATTTAATTTTTTAAAATTTAACTACCTCTAGTGGATAAATTATGGTAATCAATGGGATCTTGTGGTGTAATCTATATTTTGGGAACGCTGTTGAATAATATCAAGACATGTCGTACACAATTACTATAGGGGTCCATTCAAGAAATAATCTTCTGAGATAAGAGATCAAAGGCATGCTTCTCATGGTTAACACATCATGCGAAGGTCATGAAAAAGTAAGTAACACTTTAAATGTATTGTTATTGCATTAGTTACAAATGCAACGTCAAACGAACACCGAGACAAAAAAAATGAAGGGCAAATTTTAACACAAATAGATACAACATGATTAGGACAAAACAAAGTATTTCAAAACAAACTAGATTTGCAAGTACCAGCAATAGCCGATGTCGCCCCAGACAACCAATTAGATGATACCATCTCAGTCGTAACTTTAAAATCTACCTAGAAATCAATTTTCGTTGAGTTTCGACAAGTTGAAATTTTTATGTAGTTTGGCCGCCATCTCGGAAATGGTGGCCATTTTTAAAATTTTTATACACACAGCATACAACTTCAGATGGTTGTCCACTTTTATTTGAAGTCATTTCATTCAAGCCTTTTCAAAATAATCGCTTGAAAAAAATGATAGTAATAAGTAGTATAGTAATAAGTATAGTAATATTAATCAGAAGAAACGAAGAATAACAGCATGTCACCCTACGTCTAGGGTGACATAATAAACAATAAAGAACAGAAGCGCAAATAAAAAACAGCAGTGTGAACCTTGCAAAAACTGGAGGTATCATCAGAACCTTCAGAAGGGTATGCTCCACTCGTGGCATCCGTGTCACTGCCAACGGAAAGTCCGGTTTTGTCAAAGTCGTTGTTTGCCAGTTCAGTTTTTAATGATAATTTGAGTAAAATATTTATTAAAAAAAATCACTAGTGAGTATGATTTAAATTGTGAAAAATTAAGAAAAATTATACATTCAACGTCTTATTTGTTTAGCAGTGATAACGTCGCTCATCCATGGTCCCTCAATCAGGAGCAACAATATTGTTTAAGGTTCCATTAAGTTCAAAGTTTTAGATAGTCATAAAGAAATGAGAAAGTTTAAATGTCAATATACATCGACAGTGATAGATGCAACAGAGATTGAACATAACATTGGTGTACGGACTTTGGTGTACGGGAGTTTGAGACGGTGAGAGCTGTGTAATTCTGAAGTCTAGGCCGAAAAAAATACATTCGCAAAACCTTTATATCAGTGTTTTATTTGATAAATCCTTGCATTCTACTTTCGAATGAGCTAACAAGACATTTTAATAAGAAAATAATGATTCCATTACAATAAAAAAAAATTAAAAAAAAATATTAGAAAAAAAATTAAAACAAACAAACAAAAAAAACATCAAATTCAAATCCCTCAATTTTTATGCAACAAAAAAATTCATTGAGCCGGGGTATCGTTTTTGTTAAGATTACACACCAAACAGAAAGTTAAAAAAAATCAATGTTTTGGATGAACAGCCATGTTCTTACTTATTAATTATTATTTATTGTTTTTTTGTGGGGGGGGGGATCCAAATAATATGAGCGAACATTGTAAATGACCATCAGTGTATAGACATTATTTCTGTCCAGCGAGGAGATTTCAGTTGGAGTCTATTGGAAAACTATACTAGTATGCTTAGCATATTTGCTTGCAGCCATGATTGAGATGAGTAATCTTAATGAAGTTACTCCACACGTAATTCAAATACAAACTTGATCAGAGAATATAATCTACATATAAATGCATCATAAGTTCATGACATTTGCTTCAATCGGATAAGTACGCAAAATCTTTGTTTTTCATTTGTTAATCAAATGGTTGCAGTGTAGAAAACAAAAACAAAAAACGGGAAAAAAGAGAAAGCATTGAAATGAGATCACACTGATCCTTTGGGTCATTTGAAATCAAAGCTCCGATGGAGCTGAATCTCGAAGCCCTGAAAATCTACGAGTGGCAAAACTTAGTAGTCATCCAAAGAACTGCTGCATACGTCTGCATGTATTAAGTTATTCCATAATACGTTTCATAGACACGTAGAAATAAAAAAAATACCGAAATTACTGCAAAGTTATGTTCTGTGTATGGCCATTTCGAAAATTATGCCTCTTCAGTGCAGATCAAATCAAAACATTTAGAATACCATAGCAGAAAAAATTTGCTAAATCCACTCAAACAGATCTAAATGAGTAGCCAAAGTCAGCTAAGGAGAGAGCTATACACCAGCTCCTTAGCTTTTTAGCAAAATTTTCTAAAATTTAGATATTGCAAGTTTCCAAAAAAATAAGCTGAAAGCAAATTTGTGTATTATAAACAATTCAGTGAAACCGGCTATAGTGTATTTTCAGCATGTGACTCATAGAAGACACCGTTTACATAGTACGAAAATTATCTGGTCCTGAAAAAAGATAAATCCTTTCCAAAACAGTTCCCTGATTTAATGATATACTTAGTATATTGTATTTAGATACTAAAAATAACACTCATGATACAAGATTATATAATTTTGCAGTTATATAACCATATTAGTTCCAATTCTCATTAGCTGCCATGTATTTATTTTTGTGACTGATGGCTCATTTTTTCTGGGTTTTATCAGACATTGACACACTAACAAGTGATACACCTTTACATTTGGAAATTCCATGAAATTTGTTCAATATTAGCTGCATGTAGAAACGGTTCCAATATTCAATATTTCTGGAATTCCTTTTCTATTCAGAATAGAATGCACTAGATACGTAAAGATGGGAATCTTACTTTCTCAAAATACACAGATTCTCACGTAATTCAATACTTATCATCTCACATTCATTAAATGCGATAAGAAGAGCTATTTAATATATACATCTAAAATTCCTTATAACGGAAACTGTCATGTAGAATTAACTCCTGATACAGTTTTTGCACCAGATCTTTGAAAGGTGACATATTTTTGCTTACTTGAATCGAAGATTCGGGACCATATTGTTTTTGATCAGAAAAATTCTTTGGAATGGAATGTGATAGGGCTTTCATATTTTTCCCGGTTTCCATGGAAATCGGGTACTAGAATGGTTTGCTGCAAGCATGTCTGCAGAAACGAAAACAAAAGCTTGCTCATTGGTCAGAAGTTCCCGCGTAATACTGGTGCTAAATGATGTGCGTCGTCCCGTAATCCCGCTGATTTGCACATCGATATAAACCATTCGAGTAGACATTGGAAAAACTTGAATTTAACTATGAACCGATTGTCTCATATATTTTACATTGTCATTGCCTTCAATGTAATCAGTTTGCGAAATACAACCGTGGACAAGTAAGGGACGACAAATAATTGGAGTCAACTGGTATAGGGAAAGGCAATCGTTTCTTTATTCCCGGTTGCCATGGTAGCTTTAGGAATCCGTCAAACTGTATTTTAACCAGAGGCTCCCATGAGCCTGTATCGCTCACCTTGCTTTCAGTTGCCTTAATCAAGGAAACATTGTAAGTTATACAGTTGATCTTCAGTTTCTCAAACTTTTGTAGCTCGAACACCTCCAATATCTTGAACTGTTTTTAAAGTCTGATCATGTTTTACTATATTTCTTTGT